>CATIWR010504710.1:0-13695 GCA_949677035.1 Omphalea diandra | reverse complement strand
GTAAATATTATATCGCCCAAAAAAATACAAAAAATAGCCACAGACGCTATATATATATATATCTATATATATATATATATATATATATATATATATATATATATATATATATTATTTTAGTTGTCGTCCACCCTATTGATGTCAAACAATCTTTTGTAAGTTATTCATTCTTTCTTTAAAAAATATATTATCTTTTTTTATTATTTTTCCAACTTGTTCTTCCTCCGACAATTGTACATTTCTTAGTTATTTGATGATAAAAGTTATTTAATTGTTTTGTTGTTCTGTTGAGAAGATTTCTTTAGTTTCAATAGATAGAATACTAATAAATTTTAATATGAAGATCCTAAATCCTAAATTCAATTCCTATTTCATGTTTTATATGGACTTGTTGAATCTTTAATTCATGTTAAGGAGTGTTATTGATATGATAATATTCAAGTGAAGGTGTGAGCCCAGAATTATGATCACAACAGCCCACTTAATAATCAAACATAAAAATAGGAGGAAAAAGAAAAACAACGAGAGCTCACATTAACCATATTACAATATGCTACTGTGGATAGATTGACTTGTACAAATTTTCCTGCAACAAATTATTTGTAGTGTTTAAGTGGTGTTCAGATAACAATAAATAAGGGTTAGGAATTAAAGTTTAGTAATCTTTTCTAAGGTATAGTTAAGCCCAATTTAATGGATTTGATAATTTATCTTTTAATAAATAAAAATTACAATTTGTTAAATACATAATGAATCCTTCTATTTTCTTTTTTCATTCAAAAATATTACTCTTAAAGTTAGTCCTTCCATTTACGAAATGTTTCTTCATTAATGTTGTGTTTGATTTTAATTTTAACTTAAAATTTATCTTGTTTGTATTTAAATTATTATAAAATTAATTTACAAATAAATAGATTTTTATATTTGGCATATTATAAAATAAAAACAAAATTTACTTCAAATCAATAAAATATTTTATTTTATAAAAATGTGCTCATATTTTTTTGGAAAATCTTATAAATATAACAAATACAAGAGAGAGAAAGAGAGTATTTTTGTCAATAATGAAAAAACTTTACCACTTTAGAATTCATTACAAATTTTATCAAATTTGATAGAGTTTGATTTAATTATTTAATGAAATAGAATTTCAAATGAATTTTTATTTATGACAAACCTATAAAATGTGAATTTACAAATAAATTTTATAAAAATTATAGAATTCATTTATACCTAACATAATATAAATTTGCATTGAATTAAGATTACTGATTATACTATATAATTTCAAGAAATATTTCTGGTTCAGCTTCCATATGCCTAGGATGTGTTACTCACACATAGATTCATTGGTTATACTACTAAACTTTCAAATTTGATCAAAAGTATATTATTCACTCTGAGATTAAAAAATGACACTAAAAGCTCACTCATTAATCAAATTATCTCTTAAATTAGAACATTTATTTATTTAAATATTGAGAAATGGAAATTTTAAATATGATGAGATTTAAACGAGCTCATAAATATAACAAAAAATAATATATAATTTTTCAAAATATATTTTTTATTATTAAAAGCCTATATTTCATAATTTTTCTTGTTTTTTTTCCTTTTTTCTTGTTTTGAAAAAATTAACAAAAATGAAAGTTTTTTTCTTTTTAGTTTTGAAATTATATCCCTCTTTTTTTTTTTTTTGAAGTGATATAAGTAACAAAATAAAAATGTGGTTGAATTTTAAAAAGTTAAGTCACATAAGCAGTATTAAAGACAAAGGTTATCAATTTAAGTAAATTATTATTTGTAAATTATAAAAATTTAGCAGAACTTTAGAATTTGAATATTTAGGAGGATTTAAGATTTCCAGAGGGGTCACTAATTAAGATTTTGAAAGTGGACAAATTATAAATCTGTCCTTGTATAAATTATGTCATACATTTAGTTGATAACAATTTTTTGGAAAAAATTAAGATTAATTTTGTTTGAAAGTATTCATACACATACTCAAATAATATTAGAATTTAAAGAGTGAATGACATAAAATAGATTAGGTCGTTGAGTCATGAGGATTAATGATTGATTATTTTGAAACTGTGAATATGCAATACTTGTTAAATATGGGCCCAAAACTATGTATAATTTAAAAATTACGAGTCAAGATAGACATTTATTATGATATGAGTCAAATTCTTAATAAAACTTGGAAAATAGTTTTTCTAGTTTATTTGGAAGAAATATTCCTCAATTATATTAGAGGAGTATTTTTTTTTTTATATAATATAAGATTCCTATTTTAAAATTATTCTTAATTAGTTTTAGAAACATTATAGGAAGATTTATTGGGCTTTGTCTTTCATAGAGAAGAGTTTTGGCTCAAAGGATGATTTTGCGCCTTAATGTAAAAAACTTGAATTCAATAAAAAGACTTTTGTCTACTATCGTAGGGAGCTTTTACCTATTATAATTAGGCAGCTGTTGGCTCATGGTAGTTAAAGTAATGAACAGTTTGATTACATTTTAAATGAGAATGAGATGGATACATTATTATATTTGCTATAACCAATATGAATTGTGTATATAATTATACCTAAGTGAGATATCTTAGATGTAATAAGTTGATGAATATCGAAGGATTTTGAACTTATGGATATAATTGCAGTTATTAATAATACAGTAAAAGAAGATGCTCTTGATATAATTTTATTGAGAGGGTAAATTATATAAAATATTGTTATATTTTATTTGTTTTATTTCTTATGGGTTTAGAAGTGAATTTTATTAAAGGCGTAATTTTATTTATCTTGGGTTTTTGGTTTTCGATTCATTATTTTATTTTGAATAAAATAAAACGTTAGAATTCTTGATGCTCCATCTCTTTGTTTAATATTATGTACACATGAAATACTAAGAATTTATTTGGATAATTAAGCTACAATTAGGTTGTTCATGCATTTCAAGTTGGTGATGGAATAGACATAATTCTAGCTTAAGGTATGTTGTCTTTTTTACTGTCTCTATCATAGAACTATTTCATTATCAAGTATAACGTAGATCATGTCTTTGAAAGAATGTCACACCTTATGATTTCAAGTTAAATCCAACTTTTAAAAAAATAAATCAAAAGTAAATTACAATTGTGTGGTCTGTTCCCTCTAATGTAATCCTAATTATTGCCAATAATTACTTTCATTTGGTAGTGTTGGGTCAGATAGAGACGTATTGCCAAATGACCTCATAAGTCATAACAACCTACTAATGCATGACCCAACACCAAGCACAGTAAGCACGCAGCATTGGCTTAAACTGAAATTTTGGGTTACGCTCAATCTTCCCAAATTTTTAATTTACCTAACTGTAATAGAGTGGAAACTTCTTCAGCAATTTCAAATCAAACCAATCAATTGGTTCTTATTTGTTATGGACTATAATTTAAGGTTGTTGTTTGCTTGTTTTATGCTTCACTATGTGGGGAGGTAATGGCTTTGGCTTGGCCCCTTCCAACCAAGAAAAAGGAAGGAAAATGGCATTTGATGGTGGAGTGAATCAAAAGATCTCTATGGTGACAGCAAATTTCAACTCTTTTTAAGGCCTTGCTATTAACTTTAATTTTTCTTAGTATACATATGTACATACATTTAGAAAAAATATATATTTTTTTTCTTCTTAGTATACAAAAACATATTCTGAAAAAAGAATTATCAAAATATAGGCTTTTTTTATTTTTACTACAAAACAGACACTAATGCACGAAAATGTTATTCTGAAAAATGAATATTTGCGTGTTGTCCTCTAAAACAATATTTAATAGTGAAAATTGTTGGCACCAAGAGATGAATTCTCACCTTCCTAGGTGCAAAAAACTTAATTTCTCTCCACCTAAATCATAACAAACACCACCTAGAATCAGGAGGATTACAGCCAAACTAACCAAGACAAGGGCAATTCACCAAAGATTGAGATGGAACATTCAATCCACCAGACTAGAACAAAGATTATCCATTTTTAGTGCCATACGCTAGAATTTAGTAAAGCTTTGTGTAAAAGCATTAACAAGACCATGGGAACTAAAATTGGAAAGCAAACACAAGGAGTGGAAGGAAAATTGTAGATGACGCATTACAAGTTTCAAAATCCGTTGCTCTTCTCAGAATTTTTTACTAACAAATTGACCTGCAAAAAGAATACCATCAAAGGAAAGAAAAAAAAAAAAGAATTAAAGAAAAGAAAAAAGAGAGACAGATTTTCAGTACCAAGTAAACTTAAGGACCTACCCATAACTAAAATCCTAAAACTCTACTATCCCTTAAAAATGATTCCATTTCACTCTAACCCTTTTTTCAGTTCTCTCTTACAATGCTTCTCTACAAGCTAAAATATGGTCATCTATTGCTCCTATTTCGCCCCCATTCCTTCCCTGTACAAAAAACCAATTGACAAAGAAATAAAACAACAGTAATCAAATAGCATAAAAGAGTGAATTAGGGAGGCAGCAGAGAGATGCTCCGACTTGAAACACTGTTTCTTCATATCTCACATGTAATCCATTGTGAGATTGCTATTATTCAGAATCAACTCCGGTGGGTCGGTCATCTTTGTAGCATTTCCAGCATCGGTAAGCTTCTCAGTAACTTTGCTTCGAATCTCCAGAACTTTTTTATGGGAATTGGAGTGCAGGGATGGAATAAAGGTTGGACTTGCGGCAGGTCGGTATTCAGGGAAAAGCCGGCCTGACTTGTAGCGAACACCGCAAGCATTGCAAAGAGTTTTAGGCCCCATTGGACCTGCCCTCCATTGTGGTGTCTTGGTTATCTCACAATGCATACATTTCCTAACTGCTTGTTGTTGTTGTTGTGGCACTGGGGATGGTGAATTTTGGATTGTCTCTGCATAACCTGATGGAACAGTAAACTTGATTTTCTTCTTCTTCTTATGGTCTGGGGCAACTTGCTTTGGTAATTTGATCAAAAGTCGCGACTCAGCATAGTTTTCAGAATCTGAAGGAACCTTGTTTGCAACAAAAAGAGGCTGCTGGGGGCTGTCAGTGACACAGGAGCTGGGTGAGATAAGCTGCATAGACGGGCGGGGAGTGAAAGAGGCAGGGCGAGGACGTTTGCTACGAGCACGTCCACGCCTTCCTGAGACAATGTGAATATCTGGGCTGCGCGGTGCAGTTTTGTCACCTGAGAAGGAGCTGCTGCTTTCAAGGATAGAAACTGGGCTGGAGGTATGGAAGTGGTGATGGGATGAGTCCTTGTTGATGGAAGAAGACTCTTCTTTATTCATTGTGAGGCTTCCTCCAGAGAAGGAATCCTCAACAAAGTTTGATAACCATTCCAACTGAACTATATCTTCATACTGCAACAACAGAAAAAATTACAGAACAAAATTGACTCAGTAGACTGACAATAAGATTTCAAGAATCATAATCAATTATACCTCAAAAAAAAAAAAAACAAAAAAAGCTAATTATAATCATCTACATAAATTAATAACGTCTTTGTACCAACTTATAGAATTAATTATTTTATTAATTACTGCTAAAGATTTTTAACAGATTAGGTGATATTCTCCATGAACCCAGTTGACTAATAAAGGTTACATCAACATTTAACAAGCTCATATAAATTATTTCATTTCATTTTATTTTATTTTCTCTCCTTTTCTAGCAACAACTTCCACATGAGAATGATCCACTTTTAAGTGGTCACATGACAGGCCACGTGACTTCCGTAACTGAATCAACTATAGAGACCAGTCCACCTCACCGCCGACAAAACCATCCAAATTACTAAACCAACCCCACACAGACCACACAAATTGACTAAAATACCCTTGCGTTCGAATTTTTTGAACTCATAACGCGGACAGCAAGGCTGGCATTTGTTTTTTTTAAAAAAAAGTAGCACATGACGTCACAAAAAGAAATCCAACGGCGGAAATTAATTAAAACTCACCGGTACGGACAACTCAGCGGAGAGATCAGAGGCACTGTTATTATTAGAAAAGACCAAGTCAGAACCCCGGAGTGAGTCGGACTGAGTCGACCAGAAAGTCGGGACCAGGTCTGGGTTGCTGCTGTTATTATTGTTGGTGGCAGTAAAGTCAGGGGCAGGAAGACACGCGTCGAGGTCGTCGGTGGGGAAGTCGAGGAGGTCGTCGATGTGGTCGAAGAAGATGCCACAGTCTATATCGTCGATCAGATTCCCCGGTTCAATCATGGTTATAAACTATAATGTCACTTTTCTTTTTCTTTTTTCCTGGAAAATTTACAGAGAAAAGCAAATGTGAGAAAAAGGAAGAAATGTGAATCATGATTATTAGCAATGGGATTGTTATTACTATAATTGAAATGGGTTACGTTCTGTTTGCTCAATTCTGTAGATGGTGGGGGCATTGGAGTTTCTAAAGTTTTGCTTGGTTGCTAGAAAAAGTGTCAATCCAGTATGTGAGACGTGTGGGCAACTTAGCAATCAAATCGCTCTGAAAATTCTTTCAAAGCACAAGGAAAATTTAATTTACCAATCAAATTTTGTTCAATGAATGCTCAAATCGACCATAAAATTACAAATTTAGTTTAATGATTATATTTACAGTAGTGTGAGATTACGAATTTAAATTACAAGGAAGAAAAATCAAAGTTGGAATTATGGGTTAGAACTTAGAATTAGAATTTCGAGGGAAATTCGATTGTGAGGTGATTATATCATTAGGTAGGCTAAAGGACAGCTGGCAACACTTGCATATCCATGACGTTTAAAAGGTCAAAAAAGTGGGCTAGAAGCTGGCAACACTTGCATATTACTACTACTACGACTACTACTACTACACCTCTACCTTTTATGCATGCTGAAGATGATAATTCAAGATCTTGTCTGTATACTTTTCTTTTTGCAAAGGAAGCTCAGAATTTAATTCCACTTTTTAATTTTGTTTATGGGGGTGCGGAAATGATGATGGAAGAGCAGAATTGAAGCATTTACCTTAGTCAAATTCCTCAAGAAATGAAGAGGGAAAATCCTCTGTTTTTCAAGCGATAATTTACTTGCAAAGCCTGCAAAGTACCAAAAAACCAAAAAAAAAAAAATTGCAAATTTGGTGTTAGTGATTGTTCATGAAATGCTTCATATGTGCTAAATTAGACATGCAAAATGTGGTGAAGCTTGGTAAAAAAAATAGAAAATTTTTAAAATGTGATGGATGGGGAAAAGAGAAACAAATTGACTTCATGAAAGGTTGAGACTTCACAATAGTCTGCCTCTGATACCAAATCAAGGGTCCAACTATCTCCTATTTTTCTCTCAGTTTCTCAAGAAACATACAGCAAAAAAACCTCTAAAACCTTTGTTTTGCACTAGCAGGCTAAATGCGTGCATGGTGAAACTAAAGAAACTGAAGGTGAATTCAGAAGACAAGACAAACCCAGAAATGTAGAGGTAAAAATGCTCAAATTTTGGTCATAATAAAACAATCCATAGTCCTCCATAGCCTACATAAAGTGAAGGACAAGACTACCAAATATAACAAACAAGCAGTCAGTACCTTTTGTTGTTTATTTGGTATAGCAGGAGGAGTAGAAGTGAAGAGAAGAGGGGAGGGGGGCGTTATGTTTGAAAATAGAGAAGAGAGAAGAGACAGAGAAAGAGGGCTAATAAGGAAAAGGAAAGAAGGTAGTAATAGTAGGAGGAGGAGGAGAAAGAAGAAGGAGAACTAATATTGGTTGTGTTAACGGTGGGTGAGGTTAGTACTTCATTGCTAGCTGTCTTTTATCTCGCTCACTGTCTCTTGATGTTGAAGCCTCTCTCTCCTCTTATTACCAACCTGGGTCCCACCACCACAGCTCTCTCTTCCTCTGTCTATTGGTTATTATTATTATTATTTTTAACTACTATAAATAAAATTTTCATGGTACTAACATTTATAATTACTAACAATTTTTGGATAAATGAGCAGTTTGGTTATTCTCAAAACAAAAAAAAAAAGAACTGAGCTCTACTGCCTAGAGGTGAAAGTTTGGCAGTTTTGAATTGGTATATCTTCAAAATCCAACCTTCAAATTAAATCGAATATTTTCAATATTAATATTTGAGATTTTTCGGTTTTTAGTATCGGTTTCGGTTTTTTGTTTTGATTCGTCAGAAAAACGGTTTTAATTTGAAATATATATTTCTGTTAAGTGGAATGTACATTTTATGTTAAGTGGAATATACATATTCTGTAATTTTGTTGATTTATTGATGCTGAGTATCTATAATTCTTGTTGGAAATTGGTATAATTTGACCAAAAATAATTTTGATGAACTGAGTATCATGAATATTGAATACTGATACTGATTATTGTAATATTTTATATGATGAACATTTTGTTAATACTGAATAATTTGAACTGAGCATATTTTATATACTGAATATTGTTAGGTTTAAATTTTGTTAATACCGAATATTGATATTGACTATTGTAATTTTGTTAATTTCATTATTGTTAGGTTTTAAAGATATATATGATAATAATATAAATAAATTAATAATATATTTAAAATTAGTTTTCATTATGAAAATGATTAATTTTTAACTTTATCTCTGAGGATAAAATAAATTAAATAAAATTTCGGTTCACAATGATAATAAAATGGAATTGTCAAAAAACAATGATGTTAGATGACATGTACCACATGCAAATGGAAATAGCAGGTTCATGATTGAAGCAGAGATCAATATGAATTGTGAGGTTTACTAAAAAATATTTTTAATTTTAAATCAATAGTTCAGATTTAATAAGATATAAAACCAAAAAAAAAATCACAAATTGCACATGTTCTAATTAATTTAAATTTTAAAAAATACTAAAAATGCTCAATATTATCTAATTTATTTTAAGTATTATATTTTTTCGACTTCATATAATAATATTTGATTACTATTTATTAAAATTATTAAAATCATTGAAAATACTTAATTTTGTTATATTTTTCGGTATCGACATCGGTATACGGTGAATACCGCATAATTTTAATGGTATCGATTTTGGTGATTTTTATAGTATACGGTATCGATATCAGTATTATAGTTTTTCAATTTCAGTTTTGATAATATCTGTAAATTTTGCGGTATCGGTATTCGCGGTATACTAATTGTACTCTCACTCTGCCCAATGTTCGTGTATTACTATACACGCACAGAAAAAAAAGATAAAGAGAAAGAGAATTCTGCAGTTGCGCTTTTGTCAGCTTTTAACCGCCGGTTGTTTCTTAATTTCGGGTACCGAAGGATTGCTATTCTCACTCTCCCTCTCAAGAGAGTGACATGCACTCTCTAATTTAATTGGGCGGTGCTTTTAATAATATTTTTATTATTTACTACTAAATAATAGTACTATTCTTTTTTTTTTTTAATGAAAACTATTTGTTAGTAACTTTTGATTTCGTAGGCTGTAGGAATAGCGAGTCAAATTCTGCTGCTTCACGTGGGGAGTTTAAATTTGGTATTTTTACTTAAAAATATTTTAAATTAAATTTAAATGAATTTATATCAAATTAATTTTACAATATATTTAAAGGTTTCAAATTAAGACCAGTTATTCATAATTTTATTTTTAAATTTAAATTATTTTAAATTAAATTAAAATGATTAATTTAATAATTTCTTAAATTAGACTATTTAATATTTTTATATCTTTTAGAGTATAAAATTAATCTAAATTCAAATTGAATAGAATAGCAAAGCCAGCAAAATTCCTCCTCTAACACAGTTTTAGTTTAATAAATTTAGTCGGTTACAACTTGTGACACCTACCCATTAAGCTTTAATTAGAAATATACGCTTTTCTAATAAAAAAACAAACTTAATTCAGTTATTCCTTTAAAAAGAAAAGGATCAATACTTTTTTAACTAAATATTATTATCATTATATAAATTTTTTGCAGTTTATTAAGATATAGTAAATTGATGAGGATAACTTTCATTTATTTTTCATAATAATATAATTGAAAATCTCCAGATCACCATGTCCAAACACCATCAATATAATTGGAAATTGCCTAAACATTTAATGGTAAACCAAAAAAAATAGTCATTATTGCAAAATTACCAAACAATAGATATTTGTAAATATTGAGAAAATAGAAAGACCAGAAAAATAATGGCCATACCATAATTAGGCAAGGAATTTAGAATTAGGAAAATATAAAATGGTTGACTAATAATACACTAAAAAAAAATGTTGAATTGTGGATTTTAGTCGCATCGCATCACAGGCGTTGAGTGCTCCACTGACGGTCTGCGTTGGCCGCCAGTCATGCACTTGATAGAGGTGCGCTTCAGTTCAACTGGAATTCTAATAAAAAAAAAATCCCATTATTTCCCCCCATTTTGAACTGCAATAATGTTTGGGGGAAATCACATGACGGGTAAGAAAAACGTGTCCCCACAACTTGCAGAAAATATTCTTTTATATTTTATTTATAATAATTTGAGATATTTTAAAAATTAATTGAAATAAAATATATTTTTTAAAATTGATAAAATAAAAACTCTGAAATTAAGACATTGGTTAAAATATTTAATTTATTAGTCTAAATAAAAATTGAAAATTTATATCAAAGAATAGCATAAAAAATATATAATTGATATATTAACCATTAAAAAATGTTTAACCATCAATCACCAAAGTTATTTTCTACGATGATTAAATTTCATTAGTGATTAATGCTTTTTCTGTTTCAAAAAAAATTATTACTTTTATTTTTCACATTATTTAAAAGAATTTTAATATTTTGTTACTTCACAATTTATCTTTTTAATTTAATAATTAATAAAAATAAATTATGAATATTAATTATAAATATTTTTATTTAATGAACGCGACATACATCTCATAACATCTCAAATAATAATAATGAACAACCTTTTTGATAGAACGAGTATTTAGTTACTATTTTTGGCAATCATCAGAATTTCAAGCTCTAGTAACTGCCTCCAAGTTGGGAATTCAAATTCAAACACACCTCATGAAATTTGTGTCTTCCTATAGTTAATTGTATTTTTTGCTAGAATATATATAGTGGCAATTTTTTATTCACCCAAAATTAATTCATTCAAAATTAATTTAATTTTTTTAAATTGATATAATCATAACTTAATATGAATTTAATTTAATTTATATTATTTAAAATATTTTTCTAAAAATTAAAAATAATATAATATTTTTTATTTAAAAAATAAATTTAAAAATAATTTGATCTAAAAAATGACTCAAAATTTTTTTTATATTGTGACTCGAGATTCTAATCCAATCTATTTATACTTTTAAGTAATTTAATTTAAATCTATTTAACTCAATCTATTTGCCACTCAAACTATAACTTTTGAAGTTTTATTCCTATAAATGATTATATAGGTAGGATTGGATAGGAAATTTTATGGGGGTGGGAATAAAATTAGGATTGCTACATGTCAAATGAACTGGAAATGTCCCTTACTTTACAATTCACCCTCAATGCTCTAGGGCCCAACTTGGCAATTCTTAGTCTAAGTGAAGCAGTATCCATAGTGGGGCAAAAGTGTCCTCTAAATGGTTAAGACTTTAAAAGCAAAGAGTATTAGCTACACCAATAGACTTAAATAGGTATCTGTTTCAATTTAATTTTCTTCTAAACTTAAACATTGAAAGAGGTTAGTAGTAATTAGTTGAGGTTCCATAAAATTATCCAAGGATTGGGCATAAAAATTTGAGAAAGGTTAATAAAAGCGAATGACTGCCAAAGGGGGAATAAAAACAGAATATGTTTTGTTTGGGCCTCATAGTAGAAATGATGGGCCTAAATATCTTTTACTCTTTTTGAACTAACTTGAGGTGTACCCTGTCCTTTTTTTTATTTTTTTATTTTTTTGCCTTTCAAAGTCTCTCACTGCCTTCCCATATACTCTCTCTCTTTAAAATGAATTGAAGGTGGAAAGGAAAATTGTGCTTGATGCACTTCTTCTTCTTCTTTTTTTTTTTGGGCTTATTTTTTAAATAACTAACTTGGGTTGTACTCTTTGAATAACTTCCTTCTAATAAAAGACTTCACTTTTCTATCTTTTTTAAAGAAAATAATTAATTTGGTAAAACCCAATTATATTTGAAGATAGTAAGGGGTTAGGCTCGATGAACTATTAAAAATTAAATTTTACCCAAAAAATTTAACAATGGGCTACAAGTTGATAAACACACATAGATTTATTTACAACTTGACCAAAAATTTTTTGGATTGCATGTAAATATTTTATTTCATATTGATATATACTTATTGCTCCTTTAGGGATTTTATGTGAATGAATGCACTTAATGATTAACTAAAGAAAATATTTTATTTTCATAAAAATAATTTTATGTTTTTTTAAATTTTTATAAATATGAAAAATAAAAAAAATCAAAAAGAGATTTAAAAAAGGGAGTAGGAGAAAGGGGGAAAAAAGAGAAGGGAGAAAGAAAATGATATTTTAGCTAATAATACTTATGTCATAATAAAATTAAAACTCTAGTATTCATTTGAAAATTCTATGATATTTAATAATATGTGATTTAAGTATAATCAATTTTAAAGATTTGCTAAAATCAAATTTCAAATAAATTTTTATTTATACCAAATACATAAAATATACATTTACAAATAAAATTTTATAAAAATTATATAATTCATTTATCCTAAACACATTATCAATATATCACTCATCATAATATATTAAAAATTTGCATCAATACACTTACAGACATTAGCTCAAACGCTCTTTCCATACTATATTTTTGGTATTTTTAATTCCGAAAAATGTGCTTCTAGTACTAATGTTTTAAAAATTTATTTACATTTTTTTTTTAAAAAAAGGACTTGTTAGTGCTTTTTCATAGTGAGTTTCTTAGTGGTACATGAACATTGTCATGCTACTGTTCCTTTTTACATAGGATTTGATGATCTGAGCATATAATTGCCAATTTATTTCTTTCCTTCAAAGAGAAGTGGGGGAAGAAAGATGTCGTTGTGTCCATCAAACTATACCCATAAAAAATATTATAATTAAGTTATAATTAGTTAAACTTGTACACATAGTAATACTATACTTAATAATTCCTTAGCAACTTTGGAACAATTTTTATCTCCAAAAAAATAAATAAATAAAAACCCACTCCACATGTCACATATGAACAAAACACATGCATCAAGCTATGCACCGACGAACTAAATAAACAGAAGAGGCTCAACGTATTAAGCTAAGGCATGCATATAGGAACTTGCAATTTGTGCCCACTGCCAAACCGTACGTGCACCACACAATACTGACACTTTTGGATCAATTAACATCAAAGTATGCCTCCAAAATTATTGCACCATCAATCTTGTCATTCTCCCAAATCTCTTCTATATGTTTCAATCTATTTTATATACTCCTCACACCGAATAATACCATAGAAAAATACCCACATAATCATCCATGCGTCGGCAAGACAAATTTATATTTTTTTCCATTTTTTTTTTTTTAATTTGTGTTCATGTACATATAACCTTATGGGGTGAGCACATGGACTTGTGCCCTCATGGGGTAGGCCAGCATTCATTAATTGACAATGCAAGAAATATAATGGTACATAGGAAAATTAATGTGTGTGTATATATATATATATATATATATATATATATATATATATATATATATATATATATA
>CATIWR010504642.1:0-44696 GCA_949677035.1 Omphalea diandra | reverse complement strand
GACCACATTTGATAATGTAATCATACTTGCCTGAAGGCTCTCCAAGCAATCCTACCGAAGGATCTCCATCTTCAAACCTCTTCCTCATATTATTCTCTGAACAACGCCCTTTCTTCTTCTTTGCCTTTGTCTTCCCAATCATAGAGACAACCATCACAGTCACATTGATCAAAGAAATAATGACTATCTCTCTTGAATGGATAAACAAGAGTCTCATCATCTGTGAAATAGGCAATTGGCATTCCTACTTCTAGCTCATGAGGAGT
The DNA here is from genome assembly GCA_949677035.1 of Omphalea diandra. NCBI lineage: Eukaryota > Viridiplantae > Streptophyta > Magnoliopsida > Malpighiales > Euphorbiaceae > Omphalea > Omphalea diandra. The sequence goes on along the minus strand of CATIWR010504642.1, from coordinate 44,430 downwards.
CATCATAAACTGTGGTGAAAAGACACTTCCTCATTCTAAGGGCAAAGATCTTTCAAATTTTGTTTTAACTGTTTCTTCTGCTCTTCTATAATACACCAATTCAGAACACTAAACAGACTGGGTACTTTTATGCAACTTCTCATAGCTAGTTACCCATTTTTTTGAAGCAATTGAAGTAATTCAATCATAGATATTTGTCTAGGAATATGGATGCAGGTTGTAGCATTCTGGGTATCCGCCATAATTAGCAAAGCGTCATTCTCATGGGGAAGTGATGGATCAATGGCATAATTTTGGATCTGGTAGATCATTTGATAGTAAAGAGTGGTCGTTGTTGTAGAAGTGACTTAAGGAGCTCTAATGATCTGAATATGTACTTTTATGGCATTTAACATATGTGAATCTCGTAGAGATAAGTTGAAATTGGGATCGAATGCAAACATTACTGATCCTGCGTTTAAAAAGACCTCCATTGTTCTTATGACAGCATGTTGATATTCTAGATATCAATTATCCATTAAGACTATTCTAGCAAAGACTGACAAGTCTTTCCGCCCATTATAACTTACAGTAATCCTTATCGCTCCAAAGTGAATATGTGAGTATCTCTGACTTATCCATTACTGGATGAATTCAGGTGAAATTTCAAGGGTAATAAATTGTTCCTTTCCAGTTGCTTGAACAGAACACTAATCGAAACTAGAAAACTGGACATTCCTTAATAAACTTTAGAGACTGTCTAATTAAGTTTTTGATAGATCTTGTCCAAGAATTCTTATTCTTTTAGAAAGCATCATAGGGGTTAAAAAAAGGAATAGATGTGTCTTGGATCTTTTGGTTATCAGGGATATAGCTAAGCTCGTAGAGATAGTCTATTTTAGAAGAAGTGGATCGTCTAAAGGTGGATGGTGGAGGAATAGTAACTATTAAAGGTGTAAAAGGAGTGGTTTGTGAAGAGAAGGTTATTTCAGAAGTTGAGGTTGTAGTGACACTGGGTGTTTTCATAGAGAGCAAATGCCTATAGCCTTCCTTCATACATACTATTCACCGCCTGCAAAAATGAACGAACTAGGCTTTGATACTCTATAAGCACATGAACAACATACATTTATGACTATGGCAGCAATAACAGACTAACAAGCAAGCGCCACTATCTTCTTAGCGTACTGCTCATGGAGATTATAATACACTAATGGTAATGAGCAAAAACTATAGTTTATAAATATTTGACATACGACCTTGCACTTTGAAGAGGTCACTTATGTTGCTCTATTATGATTGACAGTGGCGACTATCCTTGCGCTTTGAGTAAACACAGGAAGAACATGGTCAAGTGGCTATAGATCAGTTACACCAAGACCAACACTCCCTATAATCCTAAAACCATACAAACAACTAAATAAAATCGTAAGTTATGACAATAGCTTAAATTTAATCAATTATAATTCAATGTAAACGAGATTGTTAAGGTAGAGATTCACTTACCCATTAACTTCATGATCGAATATGCAAGGAAACAATAGTGATTGTCCCTACAATGCAAAAGATGATATGAAAGTTACGAAAATCAACATTAATTGTATACCATCATTATTTGGTGTACAGGTTAAAAAAAAAAAAGAGAGAGAAAGTAGTTCATTCATTGAACAAATAAAGAACATTATATTATAGTTTTCTACCTATATGTCTTTGCTCTTCATAATCCAAATTGGTTCAAACAAATATTGAAAAACTAACAAGTTGTTTTCGACTTTGAGTTTGCAATAAAAAAATCAAAAAGAGCAGGATCATTTTTAACACTTATTTTATTTTACTTAAGCTATCAGACAACCATAGGGGAGTAAATTTCTTTCAAACTCGATGTAGGGATTGTTTTAGATTAACCCATGGCATATGAGCAATAGCCTTCTACTTGGCCTTACTTTATTTGCCCCTCATGTTTCTCATCCTCAATTGAGGTAAAAGTCAATATTCCTTCTCATACTCCAACCATCTATTTTCCTATCTTTATTGCCTTCTCTTCCAAACAAAGGATAAATGTATCCTAAAAGGGTTTTGAAGTATTTTGGGTTGAGCTTTTTGGTATATTCATAAAGGCCTAAGAACTTTGTATGATGAAATGTTTTTGTTTCCAGTAGGTGCTTTCATCTATATGCTCTCTATTGACTAACTCAAACCATGATGATCCCATTATGCCTAAACAAGTTGAGTCTATTTTCTATGTTTGATTTGTCTAATTTCAAAAAATTATTGGTCTGCCAAACCCAACGCCTAATGTATAGGAAACAAGTTAGCAATAACATTAAAACTAAGGGTGTTCGGAGTCAAAGGATGAAACTATTGTCGTTTTGAACTGCTTTATATGAGTATAGTTGGCCGTCATGGCACCAAGTTTTGAGGCGAGCAGAGAAGGTGCCAGTAGCGATGAGTTCCAATTCGTCAAAGGCATGTTGGATGGTGGATTGGATCTTGGAGTCGAAATTCGGATCTGAAACCTTATGTCGCATGGTGGAAATAGTAGGAGTTGGGGATGGTGATGATCTGATGTGTGCTGGATCAGGTCGAACTCTTCATCGCCTACAAGAAGCTTATCTAATTGGAAGGCATGAAGGAGAGATGAAGATAATAGATAAAAAAAAAAAAAAAAAAGTTAACAATGAATAACAAAAGTTAGGGCGCATGGTGCTCATGCAAAAGGAGAGAGAAATTATTTTGAGTCAACTTTAGTTAAAGAGAAAGTGAGTCATGTCTGCTAAAAAGTTTACCGGTTTTGTCACATCATTATTCAGGCCATTATTTGTGATTTAAGGATTTTTTTTATGTGCATTTTTTCCATTTAAAGATAGTAACGTGTATAAGTTATAAGTTAAGAGACAACGAATGAAATTAACCCTAAAAATTGATTTCTAAATTTAGCTTCCACACATCTATAACATGTGATTCATTTTCATGAAAATTTAAAAGACAATCCAAAAGGCAACTAAATAAAGGATGTATTTGTAACTCATCCCTTCTTAATTATTGATTTAGAAATTAATAATTGAAATGCAGTAATATCTCCAGACTCTATAGAGCAATTTGAAATTGGTTTTTCTAATTGTTAATTCATCTGATATTGGCTATTCTGTTGGCTAGAATTGAGCCAACCAAAGGAATCAGATAATCTTAACGACATCAAGTCATCAATAATAATAATAATAATAATAATAATAACCAAATTAAGGGAGTTGGAGAAAAAAAATGGTCAAGGAAATACCTCCCAGTGAAGTAAGAGTGGTTTTTCTCTGCCCGATTGCGATGAAATGTAGCTCGAGTTTTGGGCAGAAAGATTCAGAGAGGAAGGGTGAATTTAAAGAGAATAATAATGATTAGAGATTTATTAGGAAGGCAAATAATATAGTTGTTCAGACAAAAAAAATGACGTGACATCAATTCTATCCATCTGGTTTAAGCCAGTGCCGATGTTCTAGTTCAGTTTCGACAAGGTTGTGAACTCATTACCCAGTTGATTCCTAATTTGAGGTCGGCCAGATTTTAAAAACATTGGGTATGAGGTCATAACCGACGTCTTTTGTTTGGCTTTTGGTGGTGTCTAGCGCCTCGTGGGATTTATATAGGTCCCTTAGGGGCAGAATTGTCAATTCACGTGAAAAATAATGTGGTCAGATATTTCGTTTTTACTACTTGTTTATATTATTGGTTTGGATTTTTTTTGGGGGGGTCTTTGATGTGATGTGTGAATGACTAAGAGAGACTTTTTGAATGATGGGAAATTGACACGTTTGAATGCTGCTTATTTCTGTTTCCCCAATATACATGCAAATGCAATTCTCTGTAATCTCAAATCTTTACTTTACTATTACCAAAGATTTTCCATCAACAATGCTGCTGATGGCCAGGATCTCCTTTTAGGAATTGAAATGCACATTAATTGGCCTGTTATTAATATATTCCCTGGAGATGTAAATGAAAATTTTTGGGACACTGAAGGCTATGTGTACTAAGGGGGAGCAAAAATTCATATATTAATTAGATTTAGTTTTAATTTTCAAAAATTTCAATTTTTAATTAATTTTTTAGAAAAAATTTAAATTAACTGAAATTATTATAAATTAAATTAATTTAAATCGAATCAGATTTAATATATATATACAATTTAATCAAATAGAACAAATCAAATCAAACTGATTCATTTTAATTCAATTTATAAATATATAAATTTTAATTTAATTAATTTGATTTTTTAAAAATTTTCAATTTAATTTAATTTTAAATATAAAAATTTGAGCCATTTAATTTTAATAAAAAATTAAATTAAATTAACTGAACCTATCTGCCCCAATGTACCAAGCAAAAGTAAAACTCTCTTCTTTTGTTGGGATTAGGTTTCAGTTTCTGTGGAAGGTGGCCAATAAACCAGCCATATGGTGGCTAAAGCTAAACTCAATGAGAGAGTTCCTTATACCAAGTATTTATTTAACTACATATTTCTTCTTTATCATTTTTTATAAATTTTAATGTTATATTTAATTGTATAATATTTAATTAATTTATATTTATTAATTAATTATTCATATTTACTAATATTAATTATTTTCAATGATGACCTTTGTATATATCTTAAATTTTTATAAAAATAATAATTATCTATTCAACTTCTTAAAAAATTTAATATGTTGCAAATTTAATTGTTTGATCTTATTATAATAAATCATGTCTTTTTTCATATATATATATATATATATATATATATATATTAAAAGATATACAACAAATTCAATATAATTATACATTATTATTGCATTAATTATCATCTCATTAATTATTCCATTTCCTATAAATAACACTAATATTTAATCAATATAAATATAATTACTATATAATAATACTTTAATATCCAATATAAAAATAAAAATATGAATTATTTGTCTATTTTAATATTTAATGATAGTTATAACATATTTATCAACATCTATTCTATATAAAGCATCAACTTTATAAAGAGAATCGTAATCTTAACCTTTTTATTTTATAATTTTTATTTATTATTTTAATCTATATACCATATGTCAAACATTATGGAATTTTCACTATAATTATTTTTTTCTTTGACATTCATAATGCGTCACAAATAATTATTATTTTAATTATTTATTTTCCTTCTAAAAAAGTAGCTTGTAAAAAGAGGAGAATAACGCTTCCTTATCAGGAATCTAAATTATGATAAGAATAATTGAAAAATCAAAATGAAAGTGTCTTGATTATGGGACACCAATTTTAAAATTAAAGTTTTAATAACATAAGATGATCATCGTTGATGACAAGGTAATATATCTATATCTTTATACTATATAAATTGAAAAAATGACTTTGACACTTTAATTTATTATTTTTTTTCTTATATTCATTTTTTAAAATTTTAATGTAGGCAAACTACAATCATGCCACTTTGAAACAATATATAATAGCTCAATTTTTGAGGACTTTGAAAGAATGAGTGATTTATTTGATAAAATATTTTAATGTAATGTCTAATAAAGAATGTTATTATATTATCAGGGATAACAAATATATGATCAAATTTTACAAGAAATACATTATTAAAAAGTAATGAACAATAAATTTGCAATCCCAAAATATAAGTTTGATTTCTTGGATTTTCAAAATTTAAATTAATAGTGTGATAAAAATCATATACTCACAAATGATATAAATTGATAATTCTCATATTTTTCTAATCTTAGTTCTTAAAAAATTTAAGAAGTAATTTTGTTAATTTTTTTTTACTAAAAGTAATATATGATTAAGAAATCATAACAATTAAAATAATTAACTATATTTATACAAAAGTATAACAAAAAAATTATTTTGATATCAACTTATAATATTTTATACATAATGACAAATCAATATTTTATATAATCTTCTTTTTTTATTATTAACTAATCAAAAATATTTTAATAAAAATATAAATATAATATTTAAAATATTGAATTAAAACATATAAAGCACGCACATTAATGCTAGCAAAAAGAAAAGAGAGGAAATAATGAGCCTACACTGTTTTTTGTAAATGATTGAAAAACAAGTTAATGGGAAATTAAATCAATAGACAGGTAAAAATTTATGATTATAAATGCAATAAAACTATTAGGTGAAATTGAACAATTGTTAATTTATGTTTTTTAAAAAATCTGACGTTTAAAAAAAACGTGACATAAAATATTTTAATTTTGTAAAATTGCAACTAATAAAATAAAATGCAATATAAAATAAGTGTAATTGGTCATATGTAATTATATTTCATATGATGGATGTTAATTATAAATGTATATTTGATCAACAACATAATCAGAAATTTTAGCTATCTCAAGTTAGACTATAAATATATTTTTATAATGATAATTTAAAAAAGACTAATTATGCATATAACTAATTTTTTTTTACAATTTTAATGATGCAAGACTAAAATTACAATATATTTAACCAGTGAAAAAAATTGTATTTATAGGCTTTACGTTTTATGAAAGTTGAATGATCTTTCATAAAATAATAGCTTCTTAATTTCATTTTTTTAAAAGTATACGAGTCTCTAGTTAAGTAATAAAATTAATTAATTTTTTCCGTAATTAACCTTGGGCTACAACCCACCCTCGCCCCAGCATAATTTCGTCTCTATATTTGATAGATGTTAATTATAATTATCATACTTTTATGGTAATAAAAATCAATTTTAACAATTACTGCAGATAAGAAAACTAAATGAAATGCATTATTTATGGTGATAAATTTATAATACATAAAATTGTACTATTATTAGTAGTGAATGCTGATAAAATAAGCCTATATCTCACCTAAAAATAGAGATAACAGTTAATGATTTGATCCAAATTCTATTTAAAAATGATGGTAGTATATATTATTGAATTAAACACTTATTCAATGATATTGAATCCTAATTGCATTAACTGAAAAAAAAATTGAACATGATTTATTGAATCAACCTCAATTAAAAATCGAAATCCTGTTCAAATTAGATCAAATCTTAATATGAAGGTATCTAATTCTAATTGACCTCTAATTCCATTAATTAAAAGTGTAAATCTATTATAGCGAAAGTTATTTTACTTCAGCTTATTCTAAAAATGTTCAAAGTTTTACGTCATGCAATTTAAATGATTAGGATTATATAAAGGTATAAAGATTCATTTGGTTTTTAATCTATTTAAAAAGGTTAAATTAAAGATAAAATCAATTGTATAATCTAATTGAGATAAAATTATTATTACAAACGGTAGTTTGTATAATATATGAAAATCACACATTGACAAAAAAAAATTTAAAAAAGAATCCTTCCTTTTAAATTTTAAAGACATTTGAGTTATCTTTTAAAATAAAGAAATAAAATTGACTCTGTTAATTATAAACATTTGTAAATAGTCTATTATTATATTTAGAATATGAAGAGCTAATAATAAAATCCTATTAAATTTTTCTTAAAGCTTGCTTGATATTTTGAAATTTAAAGCCTTTGAAATCATATATATATATATATATATATTTACAGCAACAAAAAAAAATTATGTAATAAATAATGGTGGTTTTAAAATAAAAATATTGTTATATGTTTAAAATGATAACGTAATATCTATAATTTTTACATAAAAAAAATCGATATCACAGAATGGAAGGGGATGAGCTAAAATCATATCACTCCAGTCCCATTGGCGAAACAAAGATTTCCCACCTTATTAAAAACCGGTTGGAAATTATTGAATGTTTTTAAAATCGGATCAAAACTAGTCAATTAATCTATTTTTAGTTCAATTGATTTAGTTTAATAATTTTTTTTTTAAATATATAAATTATAATTAAAAATATTTTAAAAATTATAAAATTAAAATTAAAATTATATAATATAATAATGTAATGAAAACTATTTTTTAAAATTTAAAATTTGAATAAAATAGTATAATTTTTAAAATTTTAAATTATTTTTACAAAACGACATAATTTTAAATTGAATTAGTTTGAACCTATTCCAATTTTGAATGATTTTCTCAAATTTAATTGTTTTTTTTCAATTTTCTCCAATTTTAAGAGGTTGATTTTTAATATCGAACTGAAATCATTGATGAGTTTTCAATTATACTAGTCAGGTCACTCCATTCTATATGGTGCTAAAAACACTGAAATTGTTCATCATAAATTATGATCCCTAAATTCTTGAATTGATTAAAATAACTTTAGAAAAATAAAAAATAATTTTAAAAATTAATCCATGACTAACTGAATAAATTAACGGTAGGATCTTTAATTTTATGGATATGGTTTTCAAATAATGTAAAAGATTTATAGTTGATGCGTTTTTTTTTTTTTTTTGGCTGTACGGGGACCCTGCTACATAAAGAAAAATAGATATTGAAATATTCCCAAGCAAGTTGTGTGAAGGAGAATCCATGTAGTTTGGGCAAATCAATTATAATCCTAAAAGAAGTATTTTCATACTCTAATACAAAAACAAATCACAACTGCATCAAATTCAGTCCTCCTCTTTCTCCTTCTTATTCAAAGATCAATCTGTTTTTATTTCTCTCACCCTCCAACTAGAGTCCCAAGATCATTAAGTAGGACCCACTTACTAAGGCCTTTTCTTGTCCTTATCAACACGTACAAGTAGACCGACCACTGAAGGTAGTAGTTAACATTTGATAGTGATGCTTCTGTCTTAACAGCAATGGCCCGCATCACAGCCATAGACCCAGTTTAGAAACAAGGCCAGGAACTGAGCCTGGGCTTTAAATACTGGGGGCACTGTGGACTCTTTTGCAAAACCAATGCATGCTGGCTTAGAGATTGCTTCGAGGCTCAAGGCCCTCAATAGCAGCATGTATCAAACCAATAGCATTGTTTTTCTTACGTTGATATCTAGCAGGCTGGGACAGATTTGCAGGCAATGGGGAATTTCAATCAAAAGCACTCATTGAGATCACCCATATCCGTAGACATGGTAGTACTAAAGATATAGCTGTTCCTTCCTGCAGACTGCGACTAGAGTTTTTAAACTCCGAAACTTCACAGCTCTATAGATAATCCTAAAACTCATTTGCAATGGACTGGATTGTTGGAATAGTAAAATTTTTTTAAAAAATGAATTTCTCTTCAATAATTTAACTTTCTCAATGTAAGGAGCGTTCCAAGAATAAGAACAGTGCCTCAGTTGTTTGGATAGATGTATGCTAGCCTACTGCTGAAGGATGTCCGGATTAAAGATATTTATTACACATAAACATGTTTTCTATTCTTCCACTAAAAAAAGAATATGGCAGCCATATGGAAAAGTACTGTATGGGAGCTATTTGTGGTTAAATACTCACTTTGGGCCACAATGGTTACTGAATATAAGCTTAAGACGATTAGTCATGGGGGGTATTTTTAAACCTATGACAGTTGTTGGATATGAAGACATCTGGTAAAAATTAGAGAATTCGCAGCACTTCGTTTCAGTACAAGGTGGGTAATAAGAAGACAATTCATTTTTTTGGCAGGATCAATGGACAGATGTTGTGTCTACATTTCTTATAATCTTCATGTTCGGGACATAGGAGTACAAAGGTCTGCTAAAATAGGAGAGTTATGGAGGAGTGGTGATTGGCAACTTCCTGAGCCGCAGGGACGGATAAGTAAAAACAAAAAAAAGTAGTGTAAAATTCATTTTTGACTTTCATAATTTAATTTTTATTTCACTTTCATCTTTCCTCCACTTTATTTTGCTTTGTATTTAATTCCTATTCCATTTTGACTCCCCGTAGGTCCTTTCTTGTTTGAATCAATTGATGATCTTACTGATATGATACCATTATTTTCCGAGAGTTTCGAAACTGATCGGTTCACTATTGCCTGTGTCTCTGGAGTGCAATTAAACCAACAGAAAAGAAAAAATTTGGAGAAATCTTATTTGGGAAACTATCCGTAGTGAAAGCTTGTTTTTATTAATTAGTTAGCAACCAAAAATAGATTATTACCAAGGAAGTAAATTGTTGAAATGGGGTGTAATTGATATTGAGAATTGTATCTTTTATGGGAATTATATAATGCACCCAAACACAGTCGAGCATTTCTTTTTGGAGAGCAGCTTCTCAAAAGAAGTTTGGAAAAATAAATATATATTGATTGGATTGGATGTGGTATTATTACTAGACCTGTCAAATATAATTAGAATATATATTTTTTAAAAAAAGGAGTACTAATTTGTTTGATCTATAGAAATTTCTGCTGCTGAAGAATCAAATTAAAGGTAACCTAAATCCTTTGTATTGTACTAATTTAGTTGAATTGAATTGTCTACTTGGGAAAAGTTAATTTCTAAAATCCTACTTCAGTTATCATAGTAAAAAAGCTTATCAAATCATATAGACCACATATGAAAGTACTTATTATTTAGACTCGGATAAAAAAAAAGTGCAATTATTATTATATGCAGAGATGGATGGTGCCTAATTTTTTTAAGAATTTTTGATTAATCAAGCTCTCACTATTTATATTCACAATGTCATAATTTTTGGTTAGTATGCACCTCAATGGCCTATTTGGATTTAACTCCGCAATAGATTTTGCGGCTCCTTAGAGAAAATGCTTGTGGCCTATTGGTCTTCAAGTTCATTTGTTTTGCTTGTCGGGCTGCTAACCACAACTTTAATTATATTTTAGTCGCACAAAACGAAAAATTTCAACTATAATCACAGATTGACATTTCTGGTTTTTTTTTTTTTTTAATTATCACTAGTTTTGCTAATAATAAATGAAACAAATATTCTTGGCCCACGTGTTCCTTTAACATAAAATTTGACTTTTATCAGGACAACAACCAAGCAAATGAGATTCGGATATGGATGAACTGATCCAACTTAAAGAATTGAAAAATTAAATGAGTAAAAATATAATAAAATTGAATTGAATTAAATTAAATATAAAAATCAAATTCAATAGGATCAATTTAGTTTGATTTAATTTTATTTAAATTAAAATTTTAAAAAATATATTTTAAATATATATTAGTTTGTACAACATTTTAAATATTTTTCATACAAAATGATAATTTTTTATTACATGTTTATATATTTTAATATAAATAATGAATTTAAATAGATTTAATTTAATTTAATATTAATATTAATTATTTTAATTTGATTTAAAATTAATTCAGTTTTAATTGATTAAATTAAAATTTTTCTCAACAAAATTTTATGTTGCTCAAAACCGAATAAGAGGAAGAAGAGGGGAAAAAAAAAAAAAAACAAAGTAAAAATAGAAGCAATAAAAGCAATTGCACATGAAAATCGAAGGAAGCCTAAATGATGGTTCTAATTTCACCTTTATAGGGTAAAAACTAATCTCGTTAGAGCCTTCCCTTTGAAATTCATTTATCTGTCTAGCTTTATCTCTTACTAGGAAAATTGGCCTACGTAATTTTGCTGTACTTAGCAACTACAGAAACAAAGTTTCTCTATTTATATCTCTATCCCTACAGATTTGCAGGGGGATGCATTATCCAAATAAAGGGGAGACTTTCTGGATTCAGAAATATCACCATATTAGCAATTGCACTCCATTAATTCAGCGACGCAGACCAGATGTTAACACTCTCGTACTGGAATTCAATTCAAATTCTGAGACCGCCGTCGGAGTCCCTTTTTTTACTTTATAACTTTAGCCTATTAATATAATAAAACAGTGTCACAGAAATAATTGATTGAGATGGTAGTACGGCACTATATTTGTGGCCCAGGCGCCTTCTCTAAACACAGCCAGTACCGACATTTTTTTTTTATTTAATTAGACATTTCACCTCTCTCTCTTTTAACTTTTTATTTACATTTATCGCCCGTTTTTGTTATCTTCTGTCTCGCTCGCCGGTGCCTAATTCTCGGGCCGGAGTTTTGGGAGGTCTAATTTCTCACTTTCCTTCCCCGGTGAGAATCTCGGCGGCGTATTCCATTCTCCAGAATCTTCTATTTATTTTTATTCTCATTTTGTTTTAGGATTGTTTTTGTATTTGATGTTTTAATAATATAGCCCAGGATTAGGCGCGTCAAATTCAATTAAAGGAAAATGAAGAAGGTGTCGAGGAAGGTAGGGAAGTATGAGGTAGGGCGAACGATCGGCGAAGGAACATTCGCCAAGGTGAAGTTTGCACAGAATGCGGAGACAGGAGAGAGCGTGGCCATGAAAGTTTTGGCCAAAACCACCATTCTTAAGCACAAAATGGTTGATCAGGTTTGTTTTTACTTACTAGTCTTTTTTTTTTTTTTTCAAAAAAGAGTTGGAAAGCAAAATTTGAATTGCTTAATCAATCAAATTATTATCACTAATATGTCTTGCTCTAGATTAAAAGGGAGATATCTATCATGAAGATTGTCAGGCATCCTTACATTGTTATGTTGCATGAGGTATATATTTTACTCTTTTGTTTGTTAGTGCTTCTAATTGTGATGACGTTAATAACGTACTTTTTTTTTTTTCGGTGCGTTGGTATTCGAATTCTAGGTCTTGGCAAGCCGGACGAAGATATTCATTATTCTTGAGTTTGTTACTGGAGGGGAGCTGTTTGATAAAATTGTAGGCCTCATATTTGTCCTGATTTCATTACTAAATGAAAGAATTTGAGATTGAATTGTTCTTTCCTTGACTGCAAATCGCCGTTCAATGTATTGATTCTGTTAGTATTTACTTTCATCTGCTTACACAGGTTCAGCAAGGAAGGCTGTCTGAAAATGAAGCTAGGCGATATTTTCAGCAGCTTATAGATGCAGTTGCTCATTGTCATAGTAAGGGTGTGTACCACAGAGACTTGAAGGTGACCATCCATCTATTCTAAGCAGTTGACTTATTTCTTTAATTTGTAAAATTGGTTTCTCGATATTATGTTTTGGTAGTGATTAGATTATTTCTTTGTGTAGCCTGAAAATCTTCTTCTTGATTCTGTTGGGAATTTGAAGGTTTCTGATTTTGGACTGAGTGCATTGCCTCAAAATGTAAGCACGAAGTTCTTATTGTTTGTCTCAAGTGCACCAGAACGTTTTGTTTCCAAATCATATTGTATTGCTTATTCTTTTGTGTGCACCCCTCTACAAACTCGTACTTTTATGTTTGCACAGGGGGTTGGACTTCTTCATACAACATGTGGGACCCCAAATTATGTTGCCCCTGAGGTATGCAAGCAATAAACACATGATATATTCTCTCAACCATAGCTATTTTCTTCAGATTTATATTTATGCATATAGTTTTGGTGTTGGCCACTTTATTTTGCAGCCATGCAACCATTTTGCATCTGGAATTCTATATGATTTCCCCTGCAAAAGATGCATTCCTTTTGTGGAATTTTTTTAAAATAAAATTTTTAACAAAGAAAATTCCTTTGTATGCATTTGTCTTTGTATTCCCAATCTCCTATGCAATAAGCAACTGTAGCCGAATTATCCAACTTTTCTTTATCATGTCTTTATTCCAGACTTCTTACAATACTGCTCAGCATAGACTTTTATTTGCCTTTTTTTTTTCATGCTAAACTTCTCACATCATTTTATTCTAGAACTAGATCTTGATTTTATCCTAAACAACATTGTGTGTGACCTGAGATTTGTCTGTAGGTACTACAAATAATGGCATAAACTTTAAATCTCATCATATGCTTAAGGAAAATGTATGCAAACTTCAAAAACTCATTTGCGTTCCATGACTTGGTCCAAGACTTCTCCCATGATCACTTGATGGAAGAAGGTCTTTGTTACAACCCTTAATACTCTCCTGTGTTTGTCATTTATTAAGTTTCTAGATTTTGGTCAGGTGCAATTTGTTGATAATCAGAAAATTACATCAGCAAGAGGAGTTTTACTTGTAATACAGGACATTCTCAACAATTTTAACCACATCAAAAGCTATTAAGACTTAATATGACCAACCTACTTTTTTTCTCAGTTGCGGGTAGGGATGCAAACAAAGAGCAGATATGGATATCTTGGTGAATTTGGTTGAGGGATGGTAATGAAGGGGAAGAAGAAAATCACTAAATGTTAACTGTATGTGTCCTGATTTATTTTCTTTGTAGAATTTATTACATCTTACCTTTTGTATGTCAACTTTTCATTGTGGCTATATTTTTTTGATTCATTAGTTGAGTTTGAAATGATTCTTTCTGTATGTTTATGAAAGATTACAACTTCTGTAGCTTGAATATTGTTTGTGGCATGGAACATGCATTTTAATTAGTCCAATTGTCTTTGCATGTGGAAAAAAACATCCCTTTGTTTATTAATATGTCTGAATTTCTTACCCTATATGACTGCCTATCAGGTGCTCAGCCACCAGGGTTATGATGGGGCAGCTGCTGATGTGTGGTCATGTGGAGTCATTCTCTTTGTGTTAATGGCTAGATATCTTCCATTTAATGAAGTAGACCTTCCAACCTTGTACAGAAAGGTTAGCTGGTACCAATTTGTTTCTCATGAAATGAATAGGTTATGAGTTGTGAGGTGTTGCATATTTAAATTAACACTTTTCAACTTGTTTTGGATTAAATGAATAGATTTTGATAGAATGAAGTGGTTAGCAAGGCAATTTCATGATACAGTGCTGCATTTATGTAAATTAATGGTTTTTCAATCCACACATCTGTTTGCTCATCCATTTTCTTCAAAATTTTTTCTTAATTTGCTCATCCATTTTCTTCAAAATTTGCTCATCCATTAATTCAAAATTTGCTCATCCACACATCTTTATTCTTTCTTTTTGGCTGTTCTACGTTCTAGCCTTGTACATATCCATAGTTATGTATGCATGTGTATGAGCAGTAGTAGACTTCTCTTTGTCACTCCCACTAGGACTTTCTGATTTTTTTAGCTAAATGTGAACTATGTAAGTAGGAGGAGTTTTTAAATCATGCTGTGGATGCTACAACTGTTTTGTTTGTTGATTTGCAGATAAATGCAGCAGAATATTCTTGTCCATATTGGTTTTCTCCTGAGGCAAAGGCTTTGATAGACAAAATACTTGATCCGAATCCTAAAACTGTAAGTTCTTTATTAACTGCATCAATTTAGATATGAATTAGGGTTGAAATTTTATATGCAGTATGTTTTAAGTGGCCTGAATCACATTTACTGTAGCTTATATTAGCCACTCAAGTATATTAAATTACAGGACCAAATTTAACATGCTTTAACATTTGGTACTTCAGAATTTGTTATCCATTAGAAAGTTATGATTTAAAATACGATTATGTGCTAAACCTGATTTAGGTGATAGTTTCAATGCCCTTTGGATGGCAGTGACAACAAAGTCAATTGAACCACCAATTGACTATTATGACCAAATTGGTTGAATTGTCTTCAAGTTTGAACTAGAATGCATAATATATGAGGCGATGGAAAATAATTTCCTTGGATCATATTAATATTTAGAATTTTCCGGTTGAAATAGTGATTAGATCAGTAGAAATTGTTATATGTCAGAATCTTTTTATGGTTTTTATTTATTTATTTATTTTTTTAATTTGGCATGTATATCTCCCTGCCTGTTAATTTGTATATCTATAAAGGATTTTTACTTGCAATTTTAGCAAAAAGCGTAAAATCATACAACTAAATTGCAAAAAATATAAAATCATACAACATTAGTTGAATTAATGATACTGATATTTAAATTAATGATACTGATATATTACACTCTGAATAATGATCATGGAAGACCCATTCAAGCTGTTAGTAGTGGAGTATTTGACTAAATTTCTGCAAATCTATACATTAGATTGAGATGGTATGCAATTAGCTAAAAAATATCTTCACATCTGTGATAGCAAGAGACTTATAAATTCTGTGATGGGTCTGTTCTTGAAACATTCAAATGTCACTGAACCTGCCACTTCTATCCTAAACCATGGTAGACTTGACGGGCTGTTGGTATGGTAAATTCAGAATTTGTCTCGAACTTTATATTTTTAAGGGTACTTTTATCTTTTCTTATGTTATGGTTATATATTAGAGTGGATTTCAATGAACTTTGCTTGCATACTTGAATACAAAACATAGCACGTGACTTTGCAAGAGCTTGTCTATGTGGTGATTGGTACCATCTGGTATAAAAGATTTGCTTGTATGTTTTGTATGTAGAACAAATTATGAACAGTTCGGGCATGATGATGAAAGAGTTTAATGTATGTCATCATGATTATGTTCATTGAAGTAATTGTCAAATTGGAATTATGTTGCTGAGGCTTGTTCATTGTATGTCTTGGGTTGAATGCATGTTGTGAACTCCTGAGGAATTGGGAAATTAAATAAGCATTGCAAACTTGACGATATTCATGCTATTTGTTTCTCATTTCTGTATTTGGTTTTCTTAATGCAGCGTATACGGATTGAAGGAATTAAAAAAACTCCATGGTTTCAGAAAAACTATATGCCTGTCAAACATGGTGAAGAAAGGGAAGTAAATTTGGATGATGTTCATGCAGTTTTTGAAGACATTGAGGTTGACCATCATTTCTTACTTATATGAAAAAATAATAATAGTGCAAGTACACAAAACTCCAGGTGGATTTATATCATCATTGGTGGTTTCTACAATTGACTTTCTTAATTTTCTGGCCTTTAGATTTCTTTTCTTGGGTTACTCTCTCGTTGCCTCTGTGCGGTTATTAAATGTTGTGTGATAGCTTTTGGAGACCTTTTATTGGCTGCTTATGTGCATTTCACTTCCTGAGTGGTAATTGTTGGCAATTTGCAGGACAAATATGTGGCAGAGCGGTCGGGAAATAGTGAGGTGGGTCCTCTAATAATGAATGCCTTTGAGATGATAACCCTGTCCCAAGGGTTGAATTTATCAGCCCTGTTTGACAGGCGACAGGTATGATAATATGTTTGGTATTGTATTTTCCAGATGTGATTGAAGTTAGAGTTCCAGCTTTTTGTACATGACTGGTATCTATCCCGTACATTTTGATTTTGCATCATTTTGCCTGCAAATGTTAATTTTCTATGTATTTTTTGTGTGGTTAAACGGTTTTTCTTTTTTACTGTTGCCACTGCTTGCTAAATCTGGTCCAAATTTTAGCTGGCAAGAAACATGCGGAGATGTAACATGGTGGACAGGTGAATGCATTTTGCATCATCTATTATTTATAATAATAAATAGTGGAAAGTATAGATTCAGAAAATAAGTTGCTTGTGCCGTTTGTTGAAAAATATATGCCTGGGAATGTTTGTATGAGGTTTTGAATTACATTGTGCATAAAAACTTAATAAAAAAGAAAATATGGAGGAATGATCAAGCTCGATTTGAGCAAGTTCATAAGGCCTAAACTTCCATTTATTAGCATCTTGCATTATCCCTTTGTTTCATTCGTGGGCTCTTATATCTGTTGTGGTTATAAGAACTGCTCTGAGTGTTGGTTGATGTCATTGTTTTTCATTCTGTTGGCAGGATTATGTGAAGCGGCAAACTCGTTTTGTATCCCGGAAACCAGCAAAAGTTATAATTTCAACAATTGAAGCTGTTGCAGAATCAATGAATCTTAGGGTTCATACACATAATTACAAGGCATGGCTTGTTACATGCATAAATCTCATTTAGCATAGTAAATGATATTCTAGGTGTAAGGCAGAGTTTATCCACTAGAACATTCTTTTTGGCTGCATTTATTCTATGAAAAAAGATATAATACACATTAAACTGTTGTGTTTTTTAAGCATTTGGAACTAGTATTAAACTAACAGGGAATAAGAGACTTTTGCATTGAGTCTGACTAAAATTTTGCATGTCATAATATTCTTATAAGAGCTAGTAATCAGAAAAGGTCCAGAACTTTGTGTTGACATTTTAGGGTTCAATCTCAATCCATCTCTAATTGATGATATGAAATTAGTGGGCTTGCTTTATAGGCTTTTGTATGGGGTAATGTGTTAGAAATTGAAATTTATATTTGTCATAACTTAGAATTTCAGTTTGAGAGATTTTTGGATATCATGTGAATGGTTTTCTTTTTTAAATATATTTTGGGTTTGAGTCTAGTATCTTCTCTTCTAGTGCAAAATGTTTTGTTGGATTTGGATAAACTTGTATTTTAGGTTGCAACTTGCATGTGCTGGTCGTCCTAGCATATTCAGCAAGCTTGATATTGTTGACCTTCTTGATAACCTAAGTGTTGGGATCAGTGATTAATTAACATATTTTGTTTTGATGACAACTGAAAGTTGTTATGTAAATGTATTTTGCACAAAGCATTGTAGATTTTCTGCGAATTAACTATTAAACTGTTTGTTGTAATTTTTTTAAAAAAGTAAAAAAAAAAAATTAACATTCATTATAGAAGAAACTGTATAGAGTTCTTGTCAAGAAAAAAGAGAAACAATTAGCTATCATAGAGGCCAAATTGGCCAGTGATAGTGGTTGATTGGATTGTGATGTGTTAGATATTGCAATTACTTAACCATTGAATCTCCATATTATCTCATTGACTCCGATAATTAATTTTTCTTGCAGACAAGGCTAGAAGGAATCTCTGCGAATAAGGCTGGACAATTTGCAGTTGTTCTAGAGGTATGTTGTAGATCTTATTATGCTCCCTCTCTCTCTCTCTCTCTCTCTCTCTCTCTCTCTCTTATTTGTGATTCATAAGAACCAAGGTGTCTTCTGGTTTCAGAATATCATTTCTAATCAGTTGATTGGTGCGTAGGTTTTTGAAGTTGCACCATCACTTTTCATGGTAGACGTCCGAAAGGCTTCTGGAGAGACTCTTGAATATCATAAGGTAGTTTCATCATACTCCTGAATTTTGTAGTCATCTTCAAATTTTGCTGGATAAATTATTGTAGAGCCACTGATGTACATTCTATTCACACAATTTGCATGTAAGAACTCATTTAGCCATGGGAAAAATGTATGGAACTGAATGTGCGCACTAGTCACTTTTCTGCTTTAATCTATCATGCAGTTTTATTGTGCAAAAGAGTGGGCAACTTACTGTATGAAGCTCCAATTCATCAATTCCATATAGTTAGTTCAGAATAGGAGGAAAATACAATGTGGACTTATACCTGATTTTTTCATTAATCCTGGTCAATCAGGACCATTAATGCTTTCGCACCCAAAAACAGAGGAGGAAAATGTATATGCTATGGAGATTACATGCCATAGAGCTTTTGTTTGTCTATTTAATACCCCAGTGCTCTAAATATGTAGTTGACTCTAGTTGCTATTCTTTTTTGCATTTCAGTATCCAGTCGCATGTTGCTTTCTACAAAGTTTCAAATGAAGTTCTTCCATAACATTCAATAGAAATTTTCTTTCTTCCTGTGAGACTATTAGCATGATTTAGTGGTTTGCAGTCACACCATTCAAGTTGGAATTTGTCAATTTGTTGACTTTGGAAGGTCAAAATAGCTTATAAAAGACGTATAATGACATCTGATATGATTCATACGTAAGCATCATTGATTGATTCTCGCTTTTTGCGTCTCTGTTGCCTGTCAAATAGGGCTTGTTCGCAATCATCTTACTTGGCGGGTTACATGGTAGTATCTGATGTAATTACTGCGATATCCATTCATGCTGGTGATTTTTATGTTGTGAGCTTCTCATTGCAGTTCTACAAGAACTTCTCTGCAAAACTAGAGAATATCATCTGGAAACCAGCAGATGCGGATTCCAGCCTGCTTCGCGTCTGTGTGTGTGAAGCTGATGACTGAGCATAGGGCCAGAAGGATTGATATTTCTTCCTAGAAATAACTTTGCGGACAGAACGTCATTGAAATTAACATAATGGTGCATGTGCGGATCTTGTGCCACTTGTATATTATTTCTGGTGTGAAATCATAAAGTTGTTAGATTGCGAAGCACAATCTCGTAAAATTGCAAAGCCTGGGCTTGATATGGTACTTAAACCAACTCTCCCCTACCTTTAACTTTCCTCTTTCAAGGGAGATTTATCACCCCTGTATTTAGAGGCCATATATTTATTAAACGGTAATTCACGATATGAGCATTAAACAGATTGTACTTGTTTGATTCCTTGGCTCGCCTATTAGTTAGAAAAATATTACACAACTGAGTGGTTGATAGGAAAATTGGATGGTTGAGAGTTGATTTTTTTTTTTTTTTATCTTGCAATTGTTTGATTTTTATAGGGTTTTTTTGTTTGGCTTTTTGAGAAGCTTTTTTTTTTTTTAAAGAAAAATTGTTCCGTAAAATTTTCATTTGAGCGTGCAGAACTCAATCAATTTAATAGTAAAATAATTTTTTTTTTGTATATTTTCTTAATTTTTAATTTCTTTTTATTTATAATTTTAGCAGAAAGAATAGGCAATATAAGTTTTGATTTCTCATTGAAGATTGCAATTCAATGAGAGGTGAACTGAGTTATAAATAATACTCTTGAAAGTTTTAACAAATGATTCTAAATATATTCTTAAATAGTTAAAAATACGTCAAATAGCTATTACAGAGTTGAACAGATTGATCATTTTATATACAGATCATTCCATTAAGTCATCCAAGTATCTGCATAAAAAACTTAAATTTTATTTAATGCGAATAAAACTATTTAATTTGTGAACGGTCATTCAAAGTCCTTTCAAATGAAACGATTATTTGGTGCGTCCTCAACCTAACCAACTCTTTGTAGCTTTCTTTATAAAACTTCAAATTGTATTTAATTTATTTTGTTAGAAATTAGACTTATTTATAAATCATTCAAAAAATTACTTCAAAATAAACCTAGTTATATTATAACTTCGAATTCAGCATGATCCTTCTAAAATATTCATAATATACTCTTAAATTTGTGCATTGTTTAATTTCGTAGGAACTAGATATGTTTACTTTTCCACCACATATTATGACTGTCCTAACTCTTCTATTAGACTTCTTCATGCTTTTAAACTAAGTCGTTCTTGTTCTATTTTTCAAGATTTCATTAACTTTTTCTTATCTTCTACTTGAAGCGTTTTGCTTTAAGATACTTAGGCTATTTTATATAGCTTAGTTTTTATTTTTCAGACATCTTAAGGCATTACTCTTGAGATATATTTTCTTTTTCAGATTTCTCTCTTCTTCTCTTCTTCAAATCTTGATTAAAATAAGTCCTAACTAAACGTCAACACTAAATATAAAGACTAAAATTTTATTGTCATTCAAAGATATAATCAAAATAATATTTTATCAACTTTGAGATCACATAGTCTACGTAAAAGATGCTAATGATCAAATCATTTTGCATTTCACTACAATTAGAGAAACGTTTGATATGTGCAAGTATCCTAAAGAAGTAAAACTCAACCCTAAAATGGAATCAAATGGATGTGTTGTGTCTTTATGCTCATATGGATCCTTTTGTGATGTCTTGGCAAAAGTTTGATCGTTGTGAATAACATATCAAAGTAACTTCATCTATTTGGTTAGAATTTATTGTATTTTTAGTATTATTATAAGTATCGTTATTTTATTGATTGTCAGCAAAAATCACTATTCCTTTAGCTTTTTGTGAACGAATTTCATGATTTTCTGCCATGTTTTTGTCATTTTCTCCCTTTTGTTGTTCTAAATCCATTGCAACAAATTAACTTTTTTTTTTTAAAAAAAATTAATATTGTTACGTAATCTTAAAAATAGTCACAAATAAATTTTTAGTTACAATAATTGTCGTCATGAGCTTTTTAACCTACACATCTGTAATTAAAGTTTTTATCATATATGACAATAAAAATTATCATGATTGATGTCTAATTTGTGACAACAATTCTATTATTATCAATGCCATAATTAGCTATAATTTTTTTTGCAACTAACATTCTATATATTGTCACATATCACTTAATATTATCACAAATAATTGATTAGTCAAAGTAAAATTTGATGACCACTTCATTTATTGTTACGAAAAAGAAAATGTAACATTATTTACAGTCACTAAAATTATATATGTAAAACTCATAATTTCATTGGTTACATTGTTTATGGTCACTAATATATATAGTGATAATTTATAATTGTCACGTATAGTTTAATTTACCTTTAACTTTTATTGTTACTCATTCATATAGTGATAAATTTATATTGTCACTATAATTAATAAAAGAGTGATGATTATAATTGTTATATATATATATATATATTGTCACTTAAAAACAATTAATAACAATAATTTTTTTATCACAAATATTAATTAATAACAATAATTTTTATCACAAATATTATTTTATCTTATAACATTGTCACTTGCACATCATAATGTGACAAGTTTGATTGATATGAAAATAAGTTTTTGTGATAATTATTTTTATTATTATAAATTTATAAGATGATTAAAAAATATATGATGAATGACAATATATATTGTAACTATAATTAATTAATGTTGATTTATAATAACATTAGTATTAGTGGCATATATATTTATTGTCACTTATACAACATAATGTAACAAGTTTGATTGATGATATAAAAATAAATTTTTGTGATAATTATTTTTATCATTATAAATTTATAAGATGACAAAAAATATATGATGAATGACAATATATATTGTAACTATAATTAATTGATTTATAACATTAGTCATTTTTTACTTGTTACTAAAATTACATTTTTTAAGAAAAATAAATTTTTGATAATGTTTTTTTTTTAAATTTTACTAGCAATTATAGTATATATCTATTTAAATTATTAATAATGGAAGAAAAATAAAAAATTAAAATTATTGACACTATACGAAAATACAAATATTGAAATAATCAGTATCCTATCTCATATTTGAATTCACACTGGAATGAAATTTAAGAGGATCCAAAACTGCCAAATTGCTCAATTCGTAAGTATAAATTAAAGAAATGAACTAAGCCACTCAATCCCAGTAAATCTACTAAAACAGCTTGGTGCAAAAAATTAAAGACTAGGCATTATATACATTCATGGGACAGTACATGCTGGCTCAGCTCAAATCCAGGATAGCGGTGAAATTACATGCTGCTATTTGTCTTCCTTCCATCTTTTATTCGACTCGGTTCAATTAATTTCCTACAAACCTTCTGCCAACAGTTGGTTCAATGGCAAACAATATTTTTTACACTTTGTTTTTTAGTCAGCTCCAACTATTTTTTACACTTTCACATTAGACATATTTAGGCTTTTGTATTTCAATCAGGACCAAACTTTATAATGGAAATATGAATAGTTTTTTTATTCTTAAATCATTACTAATTAAACTAAAATTCTTAGCTGAGTGTTAATTAAATTAAAATTCCTACTTTATAAAAATAAAATCAAGTGATAAAGAGGGAATAACAAAAATTATGGTGGAAAACAAAATAATATATAGATATTTTTAAATTTTTAATTCAAATTTAAATTATAATACTTAATTATCACTATAATTAAATATTACCATGATAATTTTTTTCTAATGAAAAATGTTAAACATATATAATTTAATGACAATAATTAAAATATATGTGACAATTTTGATTTATTCCTAAATACATCTTTTATATTCCAATTAAAAGTTGTCATAAAAAAATTAAGATACAGAAAAAAAGTTAAAAAAAACTCATCTTTTAATTTTTATTATAAAAATTTGTGACATAATTTTCAAATTGTCATAAAAAATTTTAAATTTTTCTATGATAAGTGTATGACATTGTCATGTAATTATAAGATAAAAAATAAAATTATTACTATTGTAAATAGGTGAAAATTATTATCAGATATTATTTATAATTCATGATAAGATTATTTATGACCATATAAAAATTGTCATGAATAATAAAATTTTATTTTTTTTGACAATTGTATAATATTGTCATGTGATAATAAAATGAAAAATATAATTGTTACTACTGTGACTAATTAAAAATTCTTGTCACATATCATTTGTAATTCGTGGCAATATTATTTATAATCATATTAAAATTGTCACGAATAATAACAATTTTAATTTTGTTATGATAATTGTATAATATTGTCATGTAATCATAAGTCAAAAAATAAATTATTACTACTATGACTAATTGAAAATTTTGTCACATATCATTTATAATTTGTGATAAGATTATTTATGCCCATATAAAAATTATCACAAATAATAAAAATTTTAATTTCTTTGTAATAATTGTATAATATTGTCATGTAACCATAAGATTAAAAAAATAAAATTATTATTACTGTGACTAATTGAAAATTTTTTTTATCACATATCATTTATAATTCGTGAAAATATTGTTATGACCATATAAAAATTGTCATGAATAATAAAATTTAAAATTTTTTTGTGATAAGTATATAATATTATCATGTAATCATAAGATAAAAAAAATAAAATTATTACTATTGTGACTAGATGGAAATTATTATCACCTATTATTTATAATTTATGATAATATTATTTATGACCATAAAAAAATTGTCACAAAAAATTGGATTTCTAGTAGTGATCTCAATTAATTTGCATGACCATAGATGTTTTTGGTATATATTTTATTTTAATAAAATGGAGTTTAGATTTTTTATTTGTTTAATTTTTGTCTAAAATATTGTATTGTCATGTTTTATCTTAATGTGGTCGTGTTTATTGGCATTGATAAAGTTGTTCTTAAACAGAAAACTAAATTAAATATTTCTAATTATTTTAGATTAGCTTAGGTCACATGCATAATTACAAAAATAATTAGAAATTTTCATTTATTTTTTCTTAAAAGTTTTACTTTAATTTATTAATAAAAATTAAATTTTGGGATAGAATTAAAAATAATTAATTAAAAACTATAATTTATCATGACTATGCAGATTAGATAAATTAATTAATACTCTTATCTGGTTGATATAATTTATTTCATATTCATTAAAAATATGTCTAACTCATTTACTATCTCAGTATAAGTGAGTAAATAGATATGGTGAAGTTTGTCGGTTCTCTTGTCTCCTTACTTCTTTCATTTATCTCGTTATAGCAAAAGGCTGGCATTTCCACCCTTCTGGAAGGGAGAGAACAGCTGTAGAAGATGCATTATTATCTGTTCTTTGGAAGGGAAAGTCCCTCTAGTCCACGTTGCTCAACAGACAACTTGAGGCAAAGAACAGTGAAAGAACATTGACTTGACGGGAATCGTCCTTCAATTAATATTCAAACAAAAAGCTGTTAAGATGCAGAAGGTATAATAGAAAGAGAGGGAATCCAAACAAAACAAACAGTGAGTTAGGATTGTTTCCTTTCTGTGCTTTGTTTGCTCTACTGTTGCTTATATTTGCACGTCTTAAAGTAACTTTAAATAAAACCCAAGAAAACACAGCGCTTTCCTTATAAGTTGACGGATGTTAAGAGTTAAATACCAACAGCCGATGGCAGTAGCATTTTCCTGCAGATGCTAGTAAATGCAATAATTTGTACGTAACAATTCAAAATTACCATTACAGAACAGAAAATACAGTAATGGGGGGTTGACAAAATATATATATATAACCATTTAGATTTTACTTGACAATGGCATCTAAGCAATGCTAGGGCGTTTAAGGTATTGCATACCACACCTACTTACAAGTTTCATGAGATATAGGCATCATCATAAGAGACAAAGATAAATGAGCTCCCAGCTTAAAACCTTATAAATAACACCTTCCTGGTGTTAGGAAGATGTAATACAATTATTATGATCAAGGTTGAAAGTACTTATCTCCACACTTGCACTCCCATGACAGCAGATAATAACTCTCATCATCCCCTTTATTAGATGATGCCCTTTTGTGGTGGGGAGGAGCGACTAGAGCAGCCATGCAGGGTCTACAACTTGAACATTTGTTCACACACCGAGGTGGTCTTGAACCCAACGCCATTTTCGTTTGCTTCACAACTTCTTCATTATTTCCTCTTGAAAACACTGATGCAACTGCCGAAACTGAATAAACTGTAAAAAAAAAAAATAAAAAAAGAATAGCCTATGAATTCTCAAATCAAATGGGTTTGGGTTTGTTTGTTTCCATATTCTTACCTGAAGTGGAAGGGAAGAATGCGAGGAAAAAGATGAGCATCACGGTTACTGCAATTCTTGGCCTATATGAAGCCATAGCGTCTTGTCAAATGGGCAAATGGTAATAGCTCTATATATCCTACAATTTGCAAGGAAAGAAATTGGGAAGCTATTGTGTAGTAAAAACTTATAATTGATTTTTTTTTAAAAAAAAGTATTAGAATTTTTGCTATTCGCTTCATTAATTGTATTACCTTCAGAAAATCTCGAAAACATTTTTTTTAAAAAAGTACATCTTTACTTTCTCGGGATTTGATTTAAATTTGTGATTTATTAATCTTGAATCCCATTTAGAATTTAATTAACCAGAGAAAAAAAAAAGAAAAGAAAAATCTAGAAAAGGTGTCTTAAGTCTTGAATTTGCATTATATGTTGTAATATTATTGAATTGATATTTTTTGTTGGAAATGCAATGCATAATGCATCTTTCTCAGTTTTGTGAATATGGAGAAGGGTGGTCCCAAAAAGAAAAGGCTTTTCTCGAAATCTCTTTTCAAGCAATAGTCATAATGTGTTCAGGGTTTTCTGTGTGGGTGAATGACTGATGAACTTACATTTTTTCATCTTTTGTTAGCTCATGACTTGACTTCTTTTCCAAATTATTGTAAGTACTAATTGTCTTCACTTGTATTCTCCCTCCAAAATCTCAATATCAATATTTGATCACCATGTGAGCCTCAACTTGCTATTCCTTTCCCCTTTTTCTTTTCAGCTTCTTGTATATCTTGCCTTTTTTCACTCACCGATAAACCCTTTGAATATGCGGAGGATGGGAATTACTCTTTTCTTTTGTCTTATATTTCTTTGTCAAGTTAGCAACAAGAAAAAATTTGCAGTGGAATTCAAATCCAAAATTATTTTTGTAAGTGAAGAATTCTGGTGGAAAGGAGCCAATCTCCGCATATAATTTGAAGCCTAACAAGTTAAATACTTGGTGGCTATATATGAAGTAAAATGTTTGAGAGCTTTCAACCGTCTAATAAAGTGAAAATTGCCATCATTAACGGTAGTAATAAAATCTTATTATATGCAAATACTTGGGAGGCCCACACCAGCCTACGAAAGAATTCTTCAACTGAAATTTACACTATTTAGACTTTTTGGTAACAGCTCGGTTGCCTTTACCGTGCTAGACAAATGAGCATCATTCATCCACCATTAAGAACAACGGCAAACTTGAATTCTCTTCCAATACATATAATATACAGGCATCGTAGATGGTACCGAATTTTTGGTCCTTATTTCCAAAACCTTATTTTGGTACAAACCCATAAGTAACTTTGATCACAAGTTCTTTTCACAGTGGGATTTGCAATTTTGTTTTTCATGATTGAGTCTTGAACTGTTGTTTTAGTATCTGTGATCTTGATGGATATTTAATTCAAGGCATACAGTGCTTATTTAAAAAGAAAAAAAAAAAAAAAAGAATAATAGTGCGCTCCCACATTACTGTCATTTGCCAGCCTACCACATGTCACCTAGATCAACTCTATAGGTTGAAGATTCTACGGAGAAGCCAGTATAGAGCTTCATACACAAGTAACCCTATGCTACAGATGCATCTTGAAGCAGGCAAACACTAATGTTTTCTGAACAAAATCTCGGTAGAATATGGGTGCCATCAGATTTAAAATCTATTACGTAAGAATCTATAAACTCACAAATTAGTATTGTTGCCGCAAGGTTACGTTAAAGGAACTAGAGAATATGAATTTCAATCTTTATTCATTGTCATAAAGCAAGCCTTACACACAACTGAGTTACATAAAGGAGAGGAAAATATTACATTTTATTTAGGTAGTTGCAGGGTATAATTCATAATCAAAGAGAAGCCTGAAAAATCAGGCCTGGCTTAAAAAAACAAAGACAATGTTGATGTGGTCAACCGATGAACCGGATGCCACAGCCAAAGTCCGCTTATCCGAGGCACTCCAGATACAGTACTGCACTAAGTAACCTTATACGCAGGACTAGGAATGAAACACGCATGAACCCTGACAGCGAACAAGAGTTTCAAGCACCACTACCCTTTATAAAGACACTTGCAACTAACATGAACTTATTAATGCAACATTGCAACTAACATGAACTTATTAACATAACAGACTTCATCTGACTGAAACAACGCAAACTTGGTCAAGGGATTGAGGAATCAACTTAGTACCAAGCAACATATGACGAGAGCTGATATATTGGGTATGATTACATCCAGCAAGACATAACAGGCGCTTAACATGCTATAGTGGAGATGGAGTAGCTTTGAGTGAAAATCTAAACTACGGCTTGGTAACTGTATTCTCAAGAAACTATGGTTATGAAAGAGGAGGGCCTCCCATCAATGGGGACTAAACAGTTATAACAAGCTTTCAACCTGAAGAAAGCCTGCAAAAATAATGGAGTGATTTGCCAAAGTTCCCTGGAAAACAACCAAACAACAGTTACTACCGGACCCTAAACAGATGGGCCAAAAACCTAAGCTGAATGTGGCCACCAGTGTGAGCTGACTATGAGAACTTAACCCTGATAATCTTTGATATCAAACTGGACTTCTTGAACTGTCAAAGGCATCCAATGTCTTCAATTCTGCACAATTGATTCACCGACCCATGTCTTCGATTCTGCACATTTGATTCGGTGAATATGCCTTCTGTTTTCCTCCCTGATTAGGAGAGGATATCACATCTCCACAAGCTCTCTAGAAGCAGCTCAACTGTGCTGCTGCTGATAGAACTGCAATTTTTAAGATTCAACCCCACCAGAGTTCTGCCCAATTTTTTTAGAAAAGAAGAGCTCTTATTTGTTACTTCAGAACAACCTGACAGGGAAAGCACTTGAAGATTGAGCTGATCTGCGCTTGCCAAGACAGCAATTCCAGAATCAGTGACTGTACAGTTAGACAGATCTAGATCACCAAGAAACAAACAATTTTCAGCAATCGCTACCAAGCTAGCATCAGTAATCTTCCTGCAACCATCCAGGTTTAGCACTTCAAGAGTTTCACCATGTAGCCCAGCCAAGGCTGAAACTACTTCATCAGTCAAACTCATGCAGCCACTAAGATTCACTTTAACTAGTCCTGCTTCACAACTCTCCAAGAGTGGGAGAAGCCCAGCATCCGAAATTGCACAAAGGCCACTGAGATCTACATGTTGAAGCTGAGGGCACAACTTGCCCACCAAGGCCAAGCTGGCACTGCCAAATCCTGGGCAGTTTCTGATGGACAATGATCGAAGAGAGCTGCAAGGAGAGGACAATGGCATTCCTGATGCCAAATCTTTAATCCCCATACATTTCACAACACTAAGAGCTTTCAACTTAGTTCCGCAGTTTGAGATAGCACCAACAATGCCTGATTGAGTCACTCTGTTACACTCTTCCAATTGCAGACTCTCAAGAGATGCTGCCGCTCTGGCAAAAGAGACCAGCCCATTGTCCGATATGAAGCAACACTTACGAAGACACATCTGCTTCAAGTTTTTGCAGCCCTTTGCTACAGCTTCCAGACTCACATCTGTTATCCCCCGACAAGAAGAGATTGTCAAAGACGTCAGCTTTTGCAAACCCTGAGCATTGCCCATGACCCAAAAGCCTTTCTCACTCACATGCTGGAGATTGTTGAGAACAAGATTGGCAACAGCCTTGCCGTAGTGCCCGATCACAGCAAGTGAGAAATCTGTGATGTTCAGTGTCTGAAGCTTCACTTTTGATAATAGATCAGTAGCTGATGACAATAAACTTGAGACTCCATGATCCCCAACAAGAGGGCAATCTTTAATAGAGATGGACTGCAGTTTGGGGCACAATTTTCCAATAGCATGTAAGCCGTCATTACCCAACTTTGGACAAGATTCAATGTTCAACGCAACCAAGTTAGGGCAGTTCTCAGCAATAGCAATCAAACCCTCGTTGGAAATTGAAGGACAATTGCAAAGGTCAAGCTTTTCCAACAAATGGCATTCTTTGGCCACCTCGAACAGGCCTTCATTCCCAATAGAAGGCACATCCCACAAAGAAAGAGCCCGCAATGATGGGCAGCCACGAGCAATTGCCGACAGACCAAGATTAGTGACTCCACGAACAGAGTTGCTTCCGCGAATCATAAGCTTGCCTAGACCCCCGTGGCCACTAGTTCCAACAGAAATGGCAGCAAGTCTAATATCAGTAGCTTTCTTCCCTTCCAAAGACCTTGTAAGATACCCATCACTCTCAGTTTCCCCATTTTCATCACAAGAGACCATTTCTACATTATTTGAAACAGGAAATGTTATCTCATTCTTGCAAATTTCAGCCCTTCTGATGCTACTCAATAGCATAAGCCATCGTCTCGAGACGCAAGCACAATTACTCCTCTCTTGGCCTCCAGGAATGCGCCTGAAGATCTCAAAAAGGCATTCATCAGGAAGAACATCAATTGATGGCCGCTTATTCTGCTCGAACTCCGATGATCCAAAAACAAATGGGGAACTAATGCGAGCCCGCTTGCAAGGAGGGCTGTATAGATCAACGTGGGAGCCAATCGAATAAAATCTACCCAATTCATCATCTCCTGAAAATTCCATTAAAAACTCCAATAAGCTAAAGCCAAGAAATGTATTATCATCCCCTAGATTATGTTCTTCATGTTCTTAAACAAGGAAAGCGATCTTTTTTTTTTTCCTAAAAAAAAAAAGCTAATCATTTTTATTTCTATTTTTGGACAAATTCTATCAACTAAGTAAATCAAGAACCTTCCTTTTTATACTATATTCCAACATCCTAAATTCAATACTAAGAATCAAATAACTAACAGATCCACAAACATGAAAAAAAACGAAGAAATACCCAATAAAAACGAATCATAACCACACCTTTAAAACATAAGAAAAAAGAAAAGAGAACTTACCACTGTAGTTAAGAAGAGCAGGCATGATTGAAAGGCAAAGAAGAAGAACCCTTGTTGATTAAGAGGCCAAAAACCAGAAAAACTTGTGCAAACAACCAGAAAATGAGCCAAGAAAAGGAAAACCAGAAAAAAAGCAAGAAAGGTTGAACTCATTAGCAAGAGAAAGAGTGCTGAAAACTTGAAACCCTAACAAAGTAGGGCAAAAAAAGAGAAACAAGAAGAGGAAGATTGTGTTTTTTCTTTGTGAGTTTGTTGCTGTGCTGGCTAGGATTGAGAAGTGAAGAAAAGAGTTATATATTATATATAATAATAATAATAATAATATGAGAAAATTTGGCTTTAACAGATACATTGGCTTTAGAAACATGCAATGAATCCTTCCTCAAAACTGGTTATTCCCTTCGGTCCAACGGTCCATCCTTGCCTCATCCCGCCCACCGGTTACCGGCTATTCCCACCCCCCCTTTTTTATTCTTTTGTTTATTCCGCCTGCAACCCACTGTTTGGGCTTTTAGTTATTATTATTATTATTTATATCCTATTCCATATCTAATATATATTGTAATTTTGAAATTCAGAGAAAATTCAGTTTAAATAAAAAATAAATCAAGTTAAAGGAAAAGGTCAGTCATATAAAATCTCACACCTATTTATGTCACTATATTTTTAAACTTAGCTTCAAACAATTATTAAGTTAAGAAAAACTAATACAAGAGGATCATTTCATTATATTAAAAAAATTTAATCATAATTAGTGTTGTAATGTAAAAAAAAACCATTCATTGATATTAAACATTAGAGAAAAATATATGAAAATTAAAATATTTTAATTAAAAATATTATAGAAATAATTTAATCACAATCTGCTGAATAAGTGACTAATTATTTTAGTTTTTGAACTAGTATATATTTATAATATTGTATTTATTGTTCACCTAGACGAGGAGCTATTTTCCATATCTTCATAAATTCTTGCTTTTGCTCTCTCATTAATTGTATATAAATAAAGATCTTTGACGTGTGGATTCATGAAATAGACTTAACCTGATAATTACCAAAAGGCACCCAACACATAATAATAATAATAATATCCAACTGTATTCCATTTTAGTTTTGTGAGATTATAAAACAATATTTATTTTATACTACTTATTATCTAATTTATGTGGAACAGTGATACTAAATTATGACATTATGCTAATAATTTATTAGTCAAATATTTATCCCACAGTATAAAAATCAAGGATTCAAATGATGGTGAGTCAATTTTATTCTTTTTAACATTTATAAATAATATTTTTAAAATATAAGTGAACAATGAATTAATTAATCGATTAATTTTCAGATTAATTAATTCGATTAAATTGATCTCATTATAAATAAAATTTTAAAAAATATTATTTTAAAACTAATTAATAATCTAATTGTTATTTTAATCAATGCAACTAGCCAGCCTGATGCAATTTCAAAACAGTGTTTATAAGTAGAAAACAAAGAAAAAGTTAATCAATTGGAGTAAGCAGAGCAAGTTGTGCAAACGACAGATTGGTGCAATGTGTACCCTTTTTTTCATTTTACCAATTCTACGTAGGCTGCCTGTGCCATTTGACATATAGCTGCTGCCTGTAGTCATTATTATTCGCCTTCCAAAATGCTCCTCATATGGACACCATATTGGGACATTAGGGATTTTAGAAATATAACTGCAGTTGCTGGAATAGCTACCTTTTGTTGTCTGTTCCTTAATCAACTTTCTTTAATAGATGACAACTTGGCATCATTTTCTATAGGCTAATTGCCAACTAATCCATAGAAAATGATTTTTTGGAAGGGACTATTTTCCATTAATGACAATATGATGCATTATTTGGGAATTCAAAAAAATTAGTAAGGTATCTTGAGATTGGTAATTTAGGAGTTCACATTTTGTGTCTTCTGCTCATTTTGTTTTCTCCAAATTAGTAATATTTTCCTTCTTTTGGCATTATTGAATTTTTTAAAAAAAGAAATAGGATTATTGTATACGAAATAAATACTTTCTCTGTCTAACTTTGATAGATTATTTTTAATTTACATAAAAATTAAAAAAATCAGATTTTTTACAATTATTATCATTATTTTAACCATTTACTTACTAAAATATCTTTAACATACTTTTTAATATAGTGCATAATAATCTAAATATAGTGAACTTTTCAACTCACAAAAAGAGTAAAAATGAAAATAATAATTTTTGAGATTTAAATAAAAAAATTTACATTGTAACTCATAACAAAATTTATATAGTAATATGTAATTTCAAAATAAAGAAAATGAAAATTAATTATAGGTCTTGATATTTATGTTAACTAATGAATGATATTTTAGATATTTAATTATTGAATTAACAATTAAAAAAGGAAACTGTCATATATTTTGAATGGACCAAAAAAAAAGACCTATCAAAATTAGATGGAGAGAGTATATAATTTTTTTAAAATGGGTCTATCGCTTTTTTTCTTGTCAATTTGCTAATATTTTCCATTGTTTGGAGCTTAATTACTGTTATAATTGAATTGGTTCTTTTTTTTAAATAATTATTGGGTTTTATATTAATTACATATATTAATCTCTTGTAACTTCTTAATATTATTATGAGCATATTAAAATCATTGTAAAAAGAAATGTGTTAATTAATGTATTGTAAAATAACCATAATAACTTTCTTTTATTTTTCAATTAAAATCTATTTTCCACTTTTACGTGAATACTAAAATAGTTATAAAATATTTTATAAAGTTGCATTTATTGTTTTGATCTAAATCAATTTGATATAAAAAATATTTTCATAATAATAATAATAATAATATTATTATTATTATTATTATTATTATTATTATTATTATTATTATGTGGGCGATGCGTTTGGTAGTATTCATATATAAATAAATAATAAAAGTGGACCAACTTTGTAACAATATTAAATGCAATGTGAACTACGGCAATTTCGTTGATTATTGTATAATATAATCCTTCTCTGGTTTGGAACTATATTAATTTGTAATTAGTATAAAAAACATCTCTTTCAATGCCGTAATTTGTGGTTCTTATGCAGTTTAGCCATCAATTGCTCCTTATATTTCAAAATATTTATTATTTTAAAAAAATTATTTCAATATAATTGTTATTTTACTATTTTATGTAACATTAATTGTTTATTTTCCAAATATATCATCATCATTTTCTTCTTTTTCTCTCTTTTCTCTTTCTCTAATTAATTTGATTAAAAATAAATTAAAAGTATATTTGTCAATATCAATTGAAATTATCTTTAATTAATGACTTTCGTATATTTGTCAATATCAATTGAAATTATCCTTAATTAATGACTTTCTTAATCTAAGTATAAAACTCTAAAATGATAAATATTATGAAACGGAAAAAATATTATCTTGTTGTCCTTCACAACTTTTAGTAAAAATAAATAATTAACTATCAAATCTTCAAACAAATAATTGATTCCCACACCACAGCTCCAATTATAGCCCATTTTTTCAATTCTTCCATTTTATAGTAAAAGTCATTTATTGAGAAAAAAATTCATTTATCTGTCATTTTTATATATTTAAGAAAATATTAACTCCTTTTTTTTTATTTTATATTTGAGATAACATTAATAATATTTATCAAAATTTTTCAAATTTTCAAAGTATTGTTCTAGATACCAAGAACAATTATTTATATTCGTATATCAAGAATAAGTTTTTCCATGTGGAAGTGCGAAAATTGTGAAAAACATATAAAAATATGTCATAATTACTTTTGTAGTAATTAACTAATTAATTTTGAGTTTATCAATATGGGGATAATGTAGTTATATTTGTCTATATATATGTATGTAAAACACTTTTTAATCTATATGAAACTCTAAAAAATGACATTTACATTGAAATGGATGAAATACTGATTAATTTATGAGATTCTATCCATAATTTTTATGTGATCAGTATGTTTAGTATAATTAGTATTTTACTATTCACATTTATAAAAAACTACATTCATCATGAACATTTTAAAAATTAATTATAATCTTATTAATTATTTTTCTTTTTTTTTTGTCTCATTCGATTTTAATGGATTTATTTAACAAATTATTATAAAATATTTTATATATTATCTCTCAATTTTCATAAGGAAACTACAATTATTGATCATTCTCTCAAATTTTATTTGGCATACAGAAAATTAAACAGGGAAGATGAATTTTCTAGAAGGCGTATAAACCTTTGTATTCGATATGAAAGAAAGATTGAAGGCACAAGGAAGTTCAACTTCGTAAAAAAAATCATTGAATTATCGAAAATATCTTAAATACTTAAAATAATTTTTTGTTATTATGATAAAGATATTATTATATTTTTAAAAATATTTTCTTGAAAGCTGATAAATAAATAAATAATATACTTTCTCAATAAAAATTATAAATTAAATATTTTCAAAAAAAATTTAAATCAAATAAAAATATTACAGGTTTTTAGAAAATAACTTTCCTGAAAATGTGATTTATTTTTTGGAAAATAGATATTGCTAGGCCAAAATAAAACCTTAATAAATTATTTCATTTACATCGAGAAACTTTATATTTTCTCACAATCAACAAATTAAAACCATACATTTGAGAAATTAGATTGACTTAGTTAATTAACTTTTAAACAAATAAGGCGTAAAAGTCTATAACAAAAAAAAAAAAAAAGGAATGTGATACTATTTAAAAGCAAAATATAGTATTGATAATTATTTGATATATTGACAATAAAATAATAAAAAATTTTATTAAACAATTAATTTGTTTTTTATTTAATATTTAAATCAAGTAGACTCTTAATCATCTCATCCATTATTTATTTGGGGTAAAAAAAATAAGAAGCAAAATTATGTGTCAAATTATATTAATTACTGAAAAAGAAATAAAAGAAAAAACCTTTTAAAAAAAAAAGGAAGAAGAAGAGATTATGGGTAGGATATAGAGATAAATGTTAGCTTGATTTGGGCAGACAATACGTTTCACATATAAAGTGAAAAACGATCTGAGGTAGAGAAATGAGAAGGCCAATTTAGAATTGAGGCAGGTTAAAGGTATTTGCCCAACAAATTGGACAATTGAAGTCAACTTGGCCAACTTGTTTTTAGCCAAAAAAGAAACCCACAGGTCAGTGTTTGTTTCTTATTGCCAGAAATAAAAATAACCACAACCACAAGAGAGAGGAGTTTTTCTAGTAGAACCATGAAGACTTGAATTAGTCGTAGCTGTTGGTTGGTGAGTTGACGAGCCAGAGATAAACAAAATTAGGAAATAGAGCAAAGGGGACCCATAATGCCTTTTGATTAGGTTCAGGCACGCAATCTTTCTTTGGTTCTCTTCTCTTGGACATTATGCATTGAATTTTTCATATCTTCTTATTAATTAAAATCATCCTCTGTAGGTCCATCCATCTCCACTCTCTTCTCTTCGTTCATACAAGATATCTCGGTCTCTGAATCTATCTTTGTTTATTAAAAGAAAAACTGAGCGGGTGGGTTAAAATTATATTTGTTGAAACCCGAGCTCCACGATATAATTACGATAATTATTTATTTATTATTTTTATAAAAGTTACTTAGTTAATTTATTAAATAATTAAAATTAATATATAAATAAGAATTAGAAGTTAATATTATTTTATAAAAGTTACTATCAAGTTTATAAAATAAAATTTTCAAACTTATAATTATATACGGAGATAGTTTTAACACAAATTTATCTATTAATTTTTAATTTTTAATTTTATGTAACATAATTTTAAAAAAATTATTAAATTTGAACAAAATAATTTATAATAATCAATCAAATAAATAATAATTAAACATTTACAATCAGATAGTTACAGAATATATATGTGAAATAATTGTAACAAAAGATTATGCATTGATTCATATCTTTTAAGAGAAAATTTATTAAAATTGAATAAAATAATTTTTAACAATCTACTACACTATTATTTGGCTTTATATATTTAAAATTTCAAATAATTAATGAAATTAATTTAAATATTGACTTCTTATTTAAAATTTTTATTTTTTTAGTTTATTGTTCAAAATATCTTGGCTTTTTATATGAAATTTTCACTTTTTAGGTTTTTTTAATTTTTTATTTAAAAGTGATTTAGAATTTTCATTTTTTAGTTTTTTAAATTGTTTATTTAGAATATTTTTTATATGATATTGATTTTCTATTTAGTACTTTTATTTTAAAATTTTAAAATTTCTAATTAAAAAGTTTTTTAATCATGACAATTGAATTTTTTAATTTTTTATTTAAAAATATTTTTTTAATATAATAATTTTTTATAATATAAAATAAAATAACAATATGTAGCTGTATTATATAAAATTATCTGACAAATAGCAAACAATAATTTAAATATAATGTATATTGATATATTAGCATTCATATAAGTCGCATAATGGACATGAGCATGGGCCAATAATCTCAATTCTTCTGGTTTTTTTGTTTTTAAAATAGAATTTTTATTATATCATAGGAGGACCATTTCCATTTGAGGTCATAAATATATTTATTACATAAGAATTTTTATGTAGTGGTTACAATGTCTTTGTCGCATGATTTTATAATTTTTTTTTCCTTTTTCTTTGTTGTCTAAGTTCATATAACATAAGAGTGCCAAATTGTTGAGTCAGGTTGGTTTGTATCATTTTCAATTTCCTTCTTTCAAATGAATTTATGCTATATCATTTTAAATTACAAATAGATTAATAAAATTATTTATTTGATAATAAGATAATTTTATATTTTAGATTAAATTAAATTAAATGATCTATAATTTAAATTATTTTAAATCAAATATTTACTATATTTAAATTAAATTAATTTAAGATTGGATCAAATAAAAAAATATCACCACTTACCTCATAATTTACTTTGAACAGATATTGAAAAAAAAAAAACAAGAAGAATTTTAAACAAATTATATGATTAGTTCACTGTAATTATCAACAACTAATAAATTAAAATTGTTAGCTAAACTTGCTTGTCAAACTTCATTAATGAATAGATGTTATTATTGACTAAGTAATTGCCAGATATTATGACTTCATGCATTTCTCTTATGTCGATTTACTATTCAAAATTAACAATCAAATGTCTAATATAATAATTCAGAGGCCATATTATTTATGAAATTGAAAAAAAAAAATCATGGGTCAATTCTTCAGTGCATGTATTGATAGGAAGAAAGTGTGAAGTGCATGGAATTAATGAATTCAACGTTGCAAATTTGATGACATTATAAATGGGACAATTCAAATATGTTGATCCATTGGGAGTAGCTTTGCTGGGCACGGCCGTATCAAATTTAAAAATTGCAACTCACGAAAGTGAGCAAGAAAGAGGAATACTGATCATATAGACATAAATACGGCTAGAATCATTGCATCTCTCTCTCTCTGTATCGTTCCAATTCACCCCACTTATACACGTTTCCACTTTTAATCCTCTTTTAACTATTATTTCAAACCCTTAAATTTCTTTGAAATTTCAAAATTCATGCGTTCAATTCCATTTATTAATATTCTAAATACTATGAGAGATTTAATTGTTTAATAACTATATTAAACATTTAAATTAAAATATTCAATATTTAATTTTAAAAATTATGTTCTTGATATTTTAATAATATTTTTTTTACTAAGCACTTAATTTCAAAAAATTATTTAATTTGATAAGTAAAAAATTTTTTACTTAATTGATTAAATAATAGAAAAAATTTACTATAGATATATTAACACAATCCTTTACTATTAACAATGATAAATTTTATATCTATTTAATGATCATTTAACACTTAAAATTTCTAATATTAAAATTATTCAACTCTTAAATTTTTAATATTAAAATTATTCAATACTTAATTTTCAAAGAACTTGCTTTTCATAATATTATTGGATGTATGTAACATCATCGTATATACTAAATTTCTAGCATCAACAACTCTATTTAAAATTCAAAATTTTACTTAAAAAATTATCATTATATATATATAT
Source organism: Omphalea diandra (assembly GCA_949677035.1). Lineage (NCBI taxonomy): Eukaryota > Viridiplantae > Streptophyta > Magnoliopsida > Malpighiales > Euphorbiaceae > Omphalea > Omphalea diandra. Next base: position 5,397 of record CATIWR010504642.1, on the reverse strand, counting down.
TATATATATAAAATAAAGTTATATGTTGTTCTATTATATGAATGGATAGGATTAAGCTTAATAAGCCAAGGAAGATTCCTCCTTTTTTGTATTTAATTCATCACTCTATAATGATTTTCCATCTTTTCCCAAATTTCTATATGCATGTCCCTGTCATGTGATTTTCGCAGTGTATATTTTACACTATATTATAATATATGCATGTGCATGTATGTTTGTTAAGCCTTTTTTATAAAATAAAATATAAGATAGAGTTGCACAAGTTGGACGCCAATAACTTTGTCAGGCCCACCCATTAATTGTTACTCCCCCTGATTTCGGTTTTAACCATCCATTGCTCTGCTTAAATGTCAGAAACAATACGAGACATTATCTGTTTACTTACCACCACCAACACAATTATATTAATAAAACTTTTTGGCTAAGTTGAGTAAGCTCCAATATTAGCTATGAAATATATATTTAAATCCTATTTGCTTTGTTATTCATCATTAGGATCAACTAGCAAGCACGCCAAATGAAGAAGAACCACTGATCTAGAAATCGGCCAAAACAATTAGACAAGATGTTGTCCTGTCCTAGTCAATGGTTATTATGTTAATTATATTAATTACATGATTAAGCATGGACTTATTCAATAAGCATGAAGCTAAATTCTAAAGGGGTTTTAAACCTTTTATGATATAGTATTTTGAGCTTCTTGTCTATTGCAGTTGATTTATGATTTTAAGGTACTTCCGCTCTACAAGAGAACAAGTGATATCATAATGAAATGATAAGAGAACAACGGATATCATAAAAGAGACGTACTTCCATTTTTCATAAATTTCTTAATAATCTGACATAACCCAGATCAGAAAATAAGTTTAAATAATGATATATACGAAATTAGTTCATGATATCAATTATGAGTTTAAATAATGTATATATACGAAATTAGTTCATGATATCACTTAATTAGTGATCCAAATATCAAAATGATTAAGATGAAGAAAAGGTTGATATGATCACATATTTACTAAATCAATTAATTAACCAAACATTATATGTTACTGAAAAGAAAAAAGAAAGTCTTACAATTAGAAAGCATGCATTAGGTCAATTTTTTAACATTGGTTTTACGTGTTGTTTGTTTGTTGAAAGAGAATGTACCATTGAACATGGGTTCATGCATTATTTTATATATATATATATATGTAAACAAATAATATTATTATTATTAATGAAGATTGGTCAGCATGTCCTCACATTCACATTCAGGCAAGATAAAAGAATTGTGAGGTCTTCCTTTTAGTTAAGAAAAATAAGGTTTTAGAATGGGGTGGCATTGTTTAATTGGTCAAATGATTTTGTTGAATTTAAGATATTATAAGCCCAGATTCATTGTAATGTGTGATCGTAAAGCGACAGCCTTCCAATTCCATGCATGACAAAATCGTTCTTTTCCATTCCCTTCATTTATTTGCCAATATTTTTTTGATTGGGAGGTCGGTACACAGTTCCAAACAAAAAAAAAAATTAAGTGCCGACGTAATATTCGTCAGATATGGATGTTCTGAACCGAAAAACTTTTACAGTATGGTGTTCTATTCACATATATAGATTCAACTGGAAGCATATATTGGTATGGATTGGTAACGGAATATTCATTGTATGGGAAGATATACCTTTCTGTGCAATTTCATGTGATTCACAGCTCCCTCTTGCAGGGTTCATGTGTTGCATTTGTCAAAATTATTGATAGCAGATATCTTGTCTTTAAGAATAAGATATATCAAAAATTATAAATGCAGGAACTTGGAGATAAAAATTAATAAATGCTTTATCTTATGTCTATTTTAGTATATTTCATTGCATGAAATTAAAATAATGCACTAGATTCTCGGTAAAAATATGGTAAGAGATAATGTTTCTTTTTTATTATTTTGAATTAGAGTTCATTAAAAATTATAAAAAAAGAAAAATAATTTTTCATAAATTTCCTACGTTTGATATAGATAAACTAAATTGAATTAATTTAAAGAGAGTATGTATTAGGCACAATTTAAAAATCCTTTATCACTTAAAGAGAGTTTGCATTAGGCACAGTTCAAAAATTCCTTATCACGTCTAAAAGTAAAAAATAAAATAATATTATTGAATTGAGAGATTAAATTTAGAGTATTTTTTTTTTGGGAGTTAATTTTAAATTTAATGCATTTTGAATTTCAATAAACAAAATTAAAATAATTCAATAATTGATTTTTTTTTTTTCATAATTTAGATTATCAATAGGTTTTGCCAACACTGTCATCTTTTCTTTTAACGCAAAAAGGAAAAAGAAAGAAACGAAGCACAAATCATGAATAATCCAAAATGGATGTATGAAATCTGAGGCAGAAATGGATTATCTATCCTATCCTACTTCCCTCTCCCAAACCTCAATTATTTAAGATATCATCAATCTCAATTATTATGATTTTGTAGGGCTATGAAGATTGATATTCAGTGAAGCTGATTCCTAGCAGTCTACATCTTGTAGATGGAAATGCCACCCATTAACTGACACACGTACGCGCTGAGACACAACCAAGATGTAACATAAAACTCTGTTAAGATGGATGTTCTAGCTCTATATATATATGATAAATATATTTTTTTAATTAAAGGAAACATTTCTTTTAATACATATATAGCAACAAAAAATACCTTATCATCAATATTAGATTCCCCAAGAAAATGGACAAAACAAATTAATAATGAAAAAAAAGAACTGAAATGTTTCATTGTACCTAGAAAATATATAGAACATGAAATCAAATGAAAAGACAGTTTTTCAAAGATATATAGGTATTGTATATAATATGATACAAATGAGATGCATCAAATCTTAACTACTACATGATATATTTCCGTATTAAATTGAAATTTATTTGATTTGATATTATCTTGTTGGAATATATACTGTCTAATACGAAATGTGTGCCAGTATATTCATGCATTTCTTTCTGTTTTATGACTAATCTCTCCATAGATAATCGAATCATCTTCCTCTCTTCTCATCTTAATTCATTTACATTAAAATATTTTAATACTCATGATTTGTTTTGGATAAATTAGAGTCAGTAGAGATTAAGAAAAATGTACATAAAAAATATAAAAATAAAGGAATCACCGGAAATTATTTAAAATAATAGGAGAGACACTGTTTATAATCCATTTTATCACGAAAGTGCATGGAATGATATATATGCTGCTGATAGTCTTGGAAGAGGGATATCAAGAAAACTACACTTATCTGAAGCCACCTTCCATCAATCGAATGTCTTTAGGTTAACATATTAAACTTGGTTAATAAGAGAAAATTTTCTTGGAAAATTCATGTTTTAGATGATCTCTAGATTCAAATTCTTTAACGGATACTTTTCTTGGAAATTTCATATCTACGTTATGGTATATATATCATACACGAAAAATTTTCAAACATTCAAACAAGATATACTTAAATGTTCAAATCAATTTTATAATATATTATTTTTTTTTAAAAAAAATCCTGATTTATAGGAATATCATATATGTATGATATTCCTTTCTCTGCAATATTTACTCAATATAATTTCACTTTTTCAAAAAAAATCACAATGATAATTATAAATTTTAATTAATAAAAATCTTGTTTCTTTCTTAATCATGAACCTAAAATAAATATCAGTCTTTATCATTTGATTTCTCTTTAAACAGCCAAAGTCTTAGATCATTAAAGTTGCTCTATATATTTTCAATAAAAATAATTAGTAATAAAGTAAACTCAATGCATGAACCAACAAACCATCAACAAAGTACCACTCAAGTTGGTTTCTACTTCTAAGAGATAATAATGAGTTGAGAGATATAGATTTATTCATTTCTATTTATTAATCAGTAGTGGATTATTGAGTAGCAGCCACCCCATCATTTCGATAAAACTTTTATAGTTTTTTCTTTGATAAAGGGGAAATATCATTATTTAACCAAGGATCTTTAGCGAGGAAATCTCATTAAAAAATCTTTTAAGAAAAATTCAGAGGAAAAAACCTTGAAAGAAAACAAAAAGTACCCACCAAAAAATACTATGGAGTAAGTCAATACAAATTTAGACAAATATGCTAATAAAAGATATCAAAACCACAAATATATTATTATTCCTATTATTTTTCTCATTTTCATAACTTTTTAAAAATGTTTTATACCGCCTCCTCAAAATAAACATATAATTGATTTACGTAAAATATAAATTATTTTATCAGGTTAATCAAACGATCGTAATTATTTTGATGAGAGAGTTTAATTTTTCCTTGTTATCTCCTTTTCTTATTCTTTTTAATTTTTTGTTGTATTTATTTTAATAATATTACTCAAAATTTTATTTTTTGATTTATTTTTATTGAATGATTTTGAGATTTATCTCTTTTACAGTATATTTTTTATCTGCTATAGTTTTCTATCCCTCTTAGATGAATGTATTTTTTTTGTGTTATTCAATGACTTGATTTTTAATTAATAGTTCAACATCAAATCCAAAACTTACTTTTAGCAGTAAAATTTATATTGGTTGGCAAGCAGATCGGTCTTATAGAAAAACCGAAAGAGTTGAATAATAGTTATTTATTTGCCATTAAGTATAATCTAATATTTCAATTCGAGATTGATGTTCTTATTTTTTTTATATTCATAGATTATCTTAAATTTTTTTTATAGAATTAAGTAAAATCTAATATTATTGTTCTGATTAATAAAAATTATTTTTCATTTAAAACTGGTGTATCATGCCAAAGAAGAAAAAAAAATATCTTATAGGAAATTTGGTTGAATAAAATATGACAAATTAGCAAAATAAAATTTATAAGTTTTTAAATGTAAATATATTTTTTAAAAAATAATTTCAAAAATCTAAATAAGCACACATAGTAAATCTTTATTTTTTCATTGACGCAACATATTTGATTTTATTTATATTTTTGCATGAAACATCTTCTTTTAGTAGCATATTTTATCAATCATTTGTTTAATATTTGAATCAGCGATAAAATTGATATTAGAAAATTAAAGTATAAAATTGTCATAATTAAAAAATATGACAAAATTGCAAAAAATATTAAAATTTCTATATTTTGTTTAATGATTAAGCCTTTAAATCAAGTCAAGTCAAATCTAAAACCTTATTAGAGTTCATTAGTAAATTTTATTAAATTTAGCAAGATTTTGACTCAAATACAATAAATTCTATAAAATGCACAATGTAGAATTGAAATAATTATTTTGCAAATCAAATTTTGGATTATGAATTTGTAACTGATATATATATATATATATATATATATATATATATATATATATATATATATATATATATATATATATATATATAGGTTGGGTGGT
>CATIWR010504629.1:0-52041 GCA_949677035.1 Omphalea diandra | reverse complement strand
AAAAAAAAAAAAAAAGAAAAAAAAAACTTTTCTAAAGGAATATTAGTATATATGTGAGGGGTTTTAATAAAATATTAGTAATGGAGTCTGCTGGGATGCTGCTTGGCCTCCTGTACATAAATTCTTGGACATTTGAGTTGTGGCTTTTCAGGGGAGAGAAACCTCTGGATTTGGATACGGGCTTTTCTTTCACGACCTTTAGTATTGCATCTCAAATTTCTTTAGCAACAGATCATATGCCATATGTGGGAGAAATTCTAGTATGATTAGAGTTACCACATGGATTTGGCACAAATTAAATTCAGCCATAAATTTAATTTTCTTAGAGACTAGGTAATAATTTTTAAAATTCAAAAAACAACCACTATTAAACAAGTTAAACCTATAAAGTAAAATAATGTAAACTACTTTTTTTTTTTGGGTTATAATTAAGATTCCATGTGGTAGTTATGCCTAGAGAATTTCTTCAAATTAATTAAAACAATTCCAGGAAGAGATTGAATTCATCTCTTCTCCCAAGAAAAACAAGTTTGGAAAGAAACAATGGGAAAAGCAAATACTAGTATTTGACATGGAAAACTTCATAATATCTTCATCAAAGCAAAGAGAACTATAACAAAACCTAGAAGAAGAAGCTGCTACTGCATCTAGAGACATTAGCTAAAAAGACATTTTTGGCCCTCCGAAAGAAAATTTCCTACCATCGCCCCTGATCCTAACATTTTTTCTCTTAAAAAAAAATTAAGGGTACTTTGGCAGAAGCACATGTTTGGGGCAACAAAACAAAAGATAGTCCTTAAATTAGGCCTTCAACAAAGGAGATTGAAAACTTTGATATCAAATCTGTCAAAAGCAGTGCCTCTCAGCATATGAAGACCAGTAACATATTTAATGATGAAAAGTCGATAAAAAATTAGGTCCAATGTCTCTTCTCTCTATCATTCTCTCTTTTTTTTCTTGGTTGTTACACACCAAAACTACACATGAACATAGAAGTTCAATTGAAAACACATAGTCTGAGAGTAGGAAAAACCAACTTACCGCCAATGGCGCACCAAGAACTGCAAAAATCACTAATGCTGCAATAACAATGCCAGTCGGTGGTAGATCATGACCTATGTAGCCAATATGGTATGCAGCATAGGAGGTTATCAGCATTGCAAGAAAGCAAAGAGCCATGAGGATGTTTGAAATTCCCCAAATGAAACCAGCTCCCCACTTCCTGCAGATCTTCTCCATGAGCACAGATGTTATTCCAAGAATAACTGAATTCAACATCAGAGCAAAAGAACCCATTCTGACTCCGCTGTTGTAATGTTGTCCTTCATTTGGGTTGCCACCATAGATTTCCCGGCCCATCCAGTCAGTGTCATAGAGAAGAAATGGAAACCAACCAATCCAATTTAGAGCAGTAACTGACAATATTGTCCACACAGGCCATGGGAAATATCTAAATGTGCCAAATAGCTCCCAAAGGAAGGCCTCCTCTGCGTGGCTTGATTGTCCTGACACATCTTCAGCAATGGGCGTGCGTCTGCCGGACAAACCTAGAGTTGATTCTTGAGTTGCTGTGACGCTCACATACGTAGTAATTACCATAAAAACAATGTCAAGATAGAAAGCAGACTTGAGATTGGCACAGTCAATGTTACATCCAGAGGTCACAGTAAATGGGAAAACCTTGAACCAATTACTGAATGATCCAGTGGCATATCCAAGAATATTGCCGACTGCCATAAATAGTGAGAAATAAGCATTTGCAACTCGAGTCCTGCGATGATCCTTTCCTAACAGGACAGAAAATTACCAGAAGACAAATTTCAAATGGTTACTGATTTTTTTGGGTTCTGTTTTAAATATAGAAAGTATGTACAAGACAAGGTAAGAACTGATGTTTACTGAAGAAATATCATGATCAATGTAAATTGTTACTTTATTTAAAGGGGGCACCTATTTTTATGGTAAATCATATGAGAAAACAATGAGCCTTTATTTTAAAAAAAAAAAAAGAAAACAAAAAAAATTATTCGCTGGGCTTCCAGTTGAGCAGCACAATGTGGCAATAGTAATCATTAACTTCTTCAATCCACTTTTGAATGGACTATCTATTTTTGTTGAATAAATAATGTTAATCTATGTTGGAAATGGTAGTCGAAAATTGGTCTCTCATTAGTATTTCACAAAAAAAATAGCATCTACTCAAAAATCAAAATCCATCAAATGGAGTTCCCTGCCTTAGATGATCAGAATATTTTATGCTAGACAGAATGAAATCCAAGGGATCTCATCTCCTTCCATATTCCTTGCATTGTCTGCGTGGGAGATACTGGAAATTAGAGGAGTTTATACCCTATTATATGCACAGAACCTCTATTCTTTGTATGAAATTACCTTTGTACCTATCTTGATGAAAGAAACATATCAAATAATAAGAAAATTCTAACTGAATGCTGGTACACAAAAGCATCCATGTAACCACTTGTATCCATGGTTTGAACACATTATAACTTTGCGTTTAACATGGTGAAGAAAGATTTGTATGGAACCAACACATTCAGTTGATCTTGGCATCTAAACAGGGTTATAGGTAATAAAACTTTACAACACTTTAGTTATTTCAGTCGTTAGCTAAAACAATGAAGACGCAATTGCACATGTATGTTTCACAACATCAACTTGATATAATACATGGTTATCTCCTATCTGCAATTACAAATGCATACTGCCTTAGGTAGTCTTAAATGGAAAACATAACCCCTCTTTTTCGGATACTGCAGTTAGCTGGCGCCAGCATTCAGCCTTTACACACTATTACATCTACATTCCCAATCCAATTAAAAGCAGGTCATTTACACATTGACGAAGGAATTCAAAAAAAAAAAAAATACTTAAACTGTGATTTTATCCTAAAATTACAACCACTTCCAAAAATTGAGGAGCACATGTGCTTACAGCCAATGTAACCTTAGTCTTACAAATAACAACTATAATACCTTTATATTATCACAATTTCACAAAATATGCTCATTGCTCAAACTTAGAATACTGAAATACTCTCATAGCATGCCATCAGAAATATGAAGCATTAAACCAACGTGAATTCAACTCTTCTGAAATAGAATAGAAAATAAGGACTTTGAAACTTAAAACATTACAAAAGTTCTCTCTTAACAGCTGTTGGTATTACAATGGGCAAATTCATAAGACATCGCAACAAGCTGTAATCTAATTACGTAAATAAATTTTTTTCTTCTATAATTTTATAATCTTAATCCAATATATAATCTTAATCCAACATAAAGACCTCTTCACCGAAAGATTTCAAAATTAGGCCAATAGATATTGTATTTGAAGGGCTTCCCGCATACCATTTAACTAGATTTATTACATGGATAAGAGCCTTCTCTTTTCAACATCAAATCAGTTCACGTAAACTTTCCATACAGAACTCGAAAACCTACCATCAGAATAATGTAATACGGTAAGATGAGCCACAAGGGTTTCAGTTTTCAGTCATTAAGTTGAAGAAACAAAAATATATGTTATCCCAAAAACATCTTGTAATTAAGCAATTAAAAATATCCTAAAAAACAGGAAGGCAGTTTCACTCATTAAGTTAAAGGAAGAAAAAAAAAATTATAAAACAAGTTATAATTAAATTACTCTTTCTGTCTCAAAAAGATTGTTATTTTCATTTTTTACATTGTTTAAAAAAATGCATTACATAGTTTGCCCACTCGTACATTTTCTCATCTATACCTTTAACTATATTAATAAGACAATAAATGTACGTTAGCTAGTTTAAAAATTAATAAGAGTAAATTAAGAAAAATGATCATAAATATTTTTTATTTAATGAAATTGGACATGTATTTTGGGATATCTCAAAAGAAATAGTGGACAAACTTTTTAATAAGAAGGGAGTATTAAAAATATTCTTAAAAACAGTAGAGCTAACAAGGACCACATCAAAAATAACACATATGAAACATGTGGATATTAATATAGTCCATTTGATTAACGTGTTGACATAATTGGCAATCAACAGTCCACAACTAAGCTAAACCCTATCTAACGCAAACGAAATGCTCACCGACCAGTCTCGACCCCACCCCGCACTCCGAAACTCTTAACACAACTAAAACATGTTACAGGGACATATTCGTCCCTTCAAATTAGAAAAAGTTGCCTTCCATCAAACCACAAATTCGGCAATAATTGGCACCTTAAAATAAAGATAAAGTAACATGAATCAGCCACCCACGCACTCAAAAACTCTTAACACAACTAAAACATCTTACAGGGACATAATCGTCCCTTCAAATAAGAAAAAGTTGCCTTCCGTCAAACCACAAATTCTGCAATAATTGGCACCTTAAAATAAAGATAAATTAACATCAATCAGCCATATTTATCTTTTTTTTTTCAAAAAAATAAAATAAGATGCCGAATGTAGTGAGTTTATTCTATTTCACCATTTTCAGTAACAAGTAAATAACTTTAACGAAATCATGATCTAAATTAGGGATTAATCTTATTTCGAACGAAGTAAATCTAAATTCAACCAAAAAAAAAATTTAAATAAAATGGAGGTGTATAATTACCGGTAAGATCAGCAAGAAGAGCTCTACAAGGACCCTGAGTCATGTTACTAGCCACATCAAGAATCCAAAACCCAAGCACGAAAACCGCTATAGCTCTCGGACGGATGCCGTTTCCTCTGTCACCTAACAGCCAACCGATATCGGCGGAGTGGCCAATGATTAAAACGGCAAAACAAATTAACGCCGCACCTGCTAAAATAAATGGCCTGCGGCGGCCTAGCCGGCTGGTACAACGGTCACTCATATGTCCCACTAAGGGCTGCACTATAAGGCCCGATAATGGGCCGCAAAGCCATATGATGCTGGCCCACTTATGCGGAATTCCCAACTCTTGCACGTACGGCGTTAGGAGAGAAAGCTGAAGAGCCCATCCGAATTGAATCCCGCCCGCTATCGAAGTCACGCGCAGTAGTTGCCGCAACGGAACTCTTTTGGCCGCCGCCGCCGATGCCGGTGGACGTGCCCTGTGCCGGTGTGGCTCCGCCTGCGGGATTGGCATGCCCTTAGTCCTTGCCCTCGCGCGCCCCGATGATCAGCTGTCCGTTAACTGTTTTTGTATATATATATATATATATATATATATTTTTTTTTTTTCTTTTTTTGCTTTCTTAAGTCAACCGTTTTCCAGCTTTTACAAATCTGATAACCGAAGGAAGAAGAAAGAAAGGAAAGTGGCAGATGAAATTACAGAAGTACCCTAGTACATCTCCCAATATTACGTAAACACCTCATCCGGATAAAGAGGAAAAATAGCAGAAGGGGCATGAGAGCGAAATGATGGGCGAAGTGGAGGGCAAATAAAAACTCATTGTTTTGTAGGGCTCTTGGCCTGTAACTAAGGTTTGAATATCAGGGATAAGATGTTGAAATGGCAGGAATATCCCTGTAAAGATGCAAAAGGAATGGCTGTTTGTGTAATTTAGAATGTTAAGCACGTTCTGATTTAAAAGAAAATTTATGTTACTTGGCGTGCAGAGTGAGTGATCTTCGGGTTGGTTCAAGTGTCCGGTCCTACGTCGGCTGAGTTTTTATTTAGGTACGACAGAGAACTGATGGGCCCCGGCCATTTATATATATTTTCTCAATATTTAAATATTTCAGTTTAAACTAACCGTGTCCACTCTTTTTTAAAAAATTTTTGAACAAAAAATCGGAGACGGGCTGTTTATGATGCCACTGCAAGGTTTGGATTCGTGTCTCCACTCTTTTTTTAAAAAATTTTTGAAAAAAAAAAAATGGAGACAGGCTGTTTATGATGTTACTGCAAGGTTTAGATTCATGTTCTCATGTAATGTTGGATAATGTCTGTAATAGAATGTAATTAAATATAATTAAATATAAATTTAATAAATTATTAAATTAAAAATTTTTTTATTATATTGCAATACGTAATATTATATTTTATCAAATATTACTTTAGCTTTTACAGACGTTTTGATCTAAGATATATTCAAAGTTAGGAGTAGGACTTAGAAATTTTTAATAAAGTTGTAAAAATTGTGGATTTGAGCTGGCTCAATAATGTTTTCGGTCCCCTCAGAAAGAAAAAATAATGTTTTTTTATTCATGTTATCTGCTATAAATATGATGTTATGTACTTCTAAATAATTAACCTGTAAATTATTGTCCTTTTCTCCTTTTTTCCTTTTTTTTTTTTTAAGATTAACACATTCTTGAGAATAAACCTTTTTTCTTGTAATTTTGAAGTTATAAGTAATATATTTTATCGATGGTAAATTATTTTTTATTTTTTATAAAATAAGTCTATTTTGTTATATTTTTAGTTTTTATTTATTTTATTTCTGTTTTAAGAATTTTATTTCAATTTATCATTTTCCTTTTTTCGTGATAGTGTTTATCTCTTTTTTATAAAAATTTTAATTATTTGATATTGATTATTTAGTAGTACATAATAATATATTATTAGATATATTTATTATAATATATTACATGAAGTTCAATTTATATTACGCTATAACATCATTATTTTTTGAAACCTTATAATTCGTAAATATGTAAAGTCATTCAAGAAAATGTATAGTGAAAATATAAATATGATTTCAAAGTTAGATTAATGTGTCGTTATTGATAATGTTGAGATCTTCAAGATCATAAGAACATTTTTTTATAGATATCATATAATTATTTATAAATAAAAATAACATATTATTCTAAAAAAAAAAGCTAAGGCGTTCCCTTTTTGAGCTTTACTTAACAATTTATGATAAATTATTTTTAATCTTTCATTAATAAATTCAAAATTAAGACCATAATACTAAAATATAGTGTTTAAAATACTATTAGAGAGAGAACATTTTTGTGCAAAATTTGTATGATTGCCCTTTAAAATGAAAATAGATTATAAGAATTATATTTTATTTTTATTTAAAATAATTAAAATTTATTAGTAACTAATTTTTTTAACACCTGCACTTTTATGTGATTTAAAATTTGAATTTTTAATTTTTATGAATATTATTTTTGTAAATTTTCTCTAAATAGGTAGCAAATAATATATTAAAAATTCCAAAGTTTAAAAAGATTTCTTGATTCATGCCAAATAAGTTATCAATATTTTCTCAAATAAAATTAATAGTATTTTCAGAAAATATAAAAAAATAAATAGTTTATAGAAACATAGTCCATGTTAACTTTTATATATATATATATATATATATATATATATATATATATATATATAATCACTAGAGCTTGCACATTGAAATATATATATATATCTTTTGTATTTTATTTTTTCTATTTGACATTAAATAAAATTTATAATAATCTCATAATTTTGTAAATATTTTTAATATTACTGAGACGTATATGAGTTAAGCTTGATAAAACAATAAAGCTTTTCAAAAAATTTAAAAAAATAAAAACAATAAACACTGGAATACTGTTTCTTTTGCCCATGTGATACACAACACTTCCAGAAGGAATGATATATGCATTTAAGCCAACACATGTTGCATCTTAAAGATTAAAAGAAAAAAAGAACAAACATATTTTGGACCATATTAGACATTAATATAGTTTAATGTTTTGCTAAGGTGGATGATCACGTCAGTAAATTTTATGTTTAGATATTACGTTAATAGCTATATTAGCAAATTTCAAATTTGAATAAGCAAATGCTTTGTTTGATATTATACTTGAAATTAAATTTTTTTTGTTCAGGATATAAATAAAATTTTTTTGAAATTTTAAGAATTTTTATATGATTTTCCCATTTTTTATAAATGATTTTTTTAAAAATACAAATTAATAAATAAAAAAAGGACAATATTTTACTAAAGTGAATTATCTTATTCATGAATGAATCTTATTTAAGAATAAATCTTTTGTTTTATGAACTCACATCTACATATACTATCTACAATATCCTTCTAAGACTTATTTTTAAAATCCATTTATGCATTATTCAATCTATTTCAAGAGCAATATTAATCTTAGGATTAGATTTTACAAATTGCAATACATACTTAAAAAAGCAAAATATAATGATTAAAACAACTTATATAGCACTTATATCTAATCATGGCTATTGATTACAAAGTATAAAAGAGGGATGTACTAATTAAAATTGTTTCAAATCTTTATCAATATGCAACAATCTATACACAATATAAGTCCACTAGAACAAAGCCAACTAATATTTAAAGAAACAAATAAGAATCAAATTGATCTCCAAAATCAAAAGAAACATCAAGGCCTCAATATGCTATCTATAAATAACTTGTGATCTTAAAGGAAGAATTTGTGGATAGCTCAATTAATTGTGAACAACTCAAGTAATTATCAACAACGCAAGCAATATTGTGCATACTAGAACTTAATCATTGTTCCATAGAGATGTGTGAACAACTCAACTAATTTTATCACACATATTGAAACTCAACCATTATTTAATTTCATTTTCCCTTCATCAATACACAACTACATTTTGGAGGCAAAAGGTGTATTCAAGAAACTAAATCACTAGCATACTATATATACATGATGAAGTTAGAGATAAAAGCACACTGCTTACCCTTCCTAAAACTAACAATTAAAATTAATATCAACTAAAATTCGTGCTTCTAAAATGGCTCAAATGTCTAAAAAGAAAGTGCAACCTTAGTAGACTTTGACAACTTCTCTTGCCACTCTAGAGACAATGTACATGAACCAAAGAGAACAACTCAATATTGTTAAGAAAGAAATGAAGCATTTGATGAAGGAATTTGGGGAAGAATATAACAAGGCCCTTGTGTTATAAGAATATCTTTTTCTACAAACCAATGGAATGTTAGTGGAAGACATCAACAATGTAGGATATAAGCTCCTTGAAATGTTGAGGTTGTGTAAATTTAAGATACTTCTAAACTATAATACTTTTGGATGTGTATTTTTTGGACTGATGCTTTTTGCTATTAGTCCTCACATATACCTTTATGGTTTAAATACTTTTCTTTTTCCTCAAAGATTTAGATTTCATTTAGTGTTTATAATGTTATTTGATATTAGACTTTACCATTTAACGAAATTTTCATTTTATCTTAAAAAATTCTTCTTATGCAATCAATTTTCATGCATTTATAATTAAAATTGCTTAACTACAATGGAAGGAGAAAGAAAAGAAGATATATATATATATATATATAAGATAATAAGCACATAACAAATTTTGATCAAGATCAAAATGTTCTATTAATATTCAGTCCCTTTGAATAAATATAGTTAAATTAAATCATTTAATATCTAAACATTGCTAGTTAAAGACAAAACAATTATTAATTTAACAAATACTGCATTTCAATTTATTGACATTTAATTTCTCAAATGTAGTCTCTTCATATATTAAATAATCACTTACATTTAGATGGAGCTTCAAAACATCCAACAATATCACATAATAGAGCTATTACAATTGAAATGAGGTTTGAAGGTCCTTCTCTATTTCTCTTCACACAACAATAATGATTGTAAGTTTCAATAGTTTCATCATCTAAATCATATGACTTGTTCAAACTCTTGGTCATACTAATGACATTAAGTCCACAATCATATCATGAATTATAAATTTCAGGTTGAACACTTTCAAAAACAACATAAAACTTTTTACTATTTTATTTTCTTATCAGTGTTGCCTATTGTTGTTTGGATGATAATATGAACAAGATATAAAAGATGAAAGATTATGGAGTAGACTCAAGAAGTAGTTGTATTTATACTACTTGAAAGAAGAAAAAGATAAAAAATAAAAAAAAGAGAAGAAGATGGAGAATAAGGAGTCACAATTTAAAGCCATACTTCAACTTTGAGCAAGAGATATGTATATTTTGAAGAAGAAAATATAAGTTGATATATATATTTTCTTCAGATTTAATGAAAAAGGAAATTAATGTCATAGTTGAGAGTATATAAACTTTAAATACAATAAATATTTTGTATGAAGAATTTAAATTTTAAATTTCAATTTTGAAAATCTGATTATGAAAATTAATTAAGGGGTAACACTACAAATGTATAAAATTTTAATAATAAAATGATATAATCATTTTCATTGATCCATATTTATTGTAGATCAACTTTAATAAATATTTTAAATTTTGCCTAAATCATAAATATTTTATTATATATTATCAAGAAAATTATTATTTTTAATAAAAATTTAAAGTTTTAAGAGACATATATTTATATAAATACTATAAAGGCGGATGGACTTCAGAATAGTGCAATTCAATTTTGTAGTTATTTCGTAAAATTTGGCCCAAATCTCGTCATTTCCTTTTCAACTTTGCGGTGGCATTTTTTGTAAACAGGTTGGCAGAGTTGTGTGATTACCTTTTGAATTGTCTCTTACTCCTTCCAGAACGGCATCGTTCATCCCTATCCCTCTAAAACGACATCGTTTCACATGATCTTGAGGGCAATTCTATGTGATCCCTTTTCACTCTCCAATTCGCAAGCGTTGTTCTTTTCTTATTATAGATCCAGTTCTTTCCTTTTTTATTCTTCTTCACTGCCTAAAAGCACAAGAAATAAGCCCTCTCTTCGATTCTTCTTCGTCGCCTTAAAGTGCAACAAATAAGCCCACACAACACAGGACATGTTTATAATCCACTTTTGCTACCTTATTTTCCTTTAAGAAACCCTGGAATTATAGGGTTTCCCTTCTAATGTTGTACAATTCTGCTCTTGGTTGTTTTAAATCGATTTGTTTCTCTTTCACTCTCTTTAGTTTTTTACTTCCATGGGTGGACACCAATACTATAAACAATTGACAAAAGAGATGTGGGAATAGGAGGAAGATGTTATGATGAGTTCTTCACTTGATCTTCATAGCATCAACAAATTCGATCGCTTTCTCCTCACTGACGAGGTTTGAGCTAACAAAGATGGTTATCAAATCGCTGACTCCTTTCTCCCTTTTTTTCTTTTCCAAAATTTTATTTGATCTGCTAGTTTTTCTCTTCCTTTTTTTTTGTGCAGTCGATCGGTCTTCTAAATGCAGAAGACAAAGACAGAAGAATTTAGGGTGTGAGAGGTGAGATTCAAGTTTTGCTTTTTAAATTGATCCCAGTGTAACCATCTTCAGGGATTCTGGCAGAAGGTTGCACCAGGATATGAAGAAGATTGTGGACACATGGGTTTTTGCATCTAAAGTTAGACCAGATAGGGACATAAAAGTGAGCATTCTAAACGTTAAATTGCTATAGTTATGTAAGGGAGCCGCTGTCACAAAGGTGTGTGCCTCGAGCCTCAGGCGAGCTGCCCTAAAGGCGCGTCTTTATGACAATATTTACATATTTTTTTTGTTTCATATTTGATTAAATCTAAATCATTGATTTAAAATTTAAAAAAATTCTTTTAATAAATCTTACCACACCTGATTATTTCAAGAAAAGACCAAAGAAAAGAAATAATAAGACTATTCCAACAGTAAAAGAGAAAAAAAATAGAAGATTAGGGCAAGAAAATGGATTTGTTCTAGCCAAAAAAATAGAAGAAGAAAAAGAAGAAAACTGTCGAAAAAATAAAAGAAGAGGAAAAAAATTTTTGCTCCATCTAAAAAAAAAGAAGAAGAAGAAGAAGAAGTTGTTGACTAATAGAAGAAGAAGAAGAAACGATCTGAATCTTAATAGAAAAAATAGAAGCTACCCGAAAAAAGAAAAAGAAGAATAAGAAATAATTAACACTTTCATCTTCAACAACCGATACACAATCTTTTCCTCTTCCTTTTTCTTTTTTCCCTCTTCCTTAATCATTTTTCCTTTTCACTTCCTTATTTTATTTTCTTGTTAATATTTTCTTTTTCTTTTTCTTTCTTTTTCTCTTTCTCTTCAATTTTCATTGTCCTTTTATAAAATACAGCTGGTTGCTTTTCTTTCTTATTCTTTTTTTCTTTTTATCTTCCTTCTTCTTTTTTATTGTCAATCTTTTCTTTTTCTTTCTTTTTCTTTTTCTCTTCCTCTTCAGTTTTTTCTTCTCCTTTTTATAAACTAGTTGCTCCTTCCTTTTATGTTCCTTATTCTTTTTCTTGTCAATCTTTTCTTTTTCTTTTTCTTTCCTTTTCTTTTTCTTTTCCTCTTTAATTTTTCTTTTCCTTTTTTAAAACACAATTATTTACTCTCCATAACACCCATTTTCTTTTAATTTTATGCTGAATTTTTTTACCTTATTGTTATGTTGTTTTAGTGCTGATTTTGCTATGTTGGTTGGTTATATTGATTTTGACATGCTAGTTATGTTTGTTTAAGTGTGCTTATTGATATGTTGATTATATTGAATTTGATATGCTGGTTTTAATGTTGATTTTATGTTTATTAATGTGTTGGTAGTATTGATTTAGTATTGATTTGGTGCTTATTAATGTGTTGGTAGTATTAATTTAGTGCTGATTTTATGTTGATTTGGTACTGATTTGGTTTCTTTAGTATTGATTACTTTACTTTATGTTGATTTCAACTTTGTTAATGCATTATGGAAGCTAGGATGACTTCTAGTGTTTCAACAAATCCATCAAAAGATCAGGATGGAAGTATGTTCATATGAAAACACCAAATAACTCTAACAATTTGATTTATAACTTATGTGAAAAAGTAACAAAAGGGGGTACTTATCATGTCAAACAACATATTGCTAGAGGATTTCGAAATGCCAAGGCTTGTACAAGATGTTCGCCTCATGTGCATCAAGAAATTCAAGAATACATGGAGAAGAAAGTTGTTGAATCTAATATTAAAAGACTCGTAATTCCAAATTTTATGGATTTAGATACTTATGATGATGATGCTCAAGAGTTAGATGATGTTGGAGCTAGTAAAGGCTCAAAGGGTAGTAGTACTAAATTCGTAAATATGCAAAAGAGATCAAGGCAAAAAGTCCAATGGATGTGTATTTTGCGTCTAATGTAGAAAAAATTGTTCAGAGTAGGAAATGTTTGAAGAAGGAGAAGCAAACTACGATAAATGAAGCATGCAAAAAGGAATGGCAGGAAAAAGCTTGTAGGGACATAGCTCGATGGATGTATGATGCGGCTATTCCCTTTAATGTTGTTAACTATCCTAGTTTTCATGTAATGGTGGAGTCTATAGGCCAATATGGTGTAGGTTTGAAACCACCTAGCTATCATGAGGTACAAGTTCCTTTTTTGAGAAAAGAAATTGATAGCATGAGAAGTATGATGAAGTCTTATGAAGAAGAATGGGCTAAATATGATTATTCTATCATGGCAGACGGTTGGACAGATAAAAAGCAAATGACACTCATTAATTTTTTAGTGAATTCCCCTAAAAGTTCAATTTTTCTTGAGTTTATTGATACTTCTAAATATTTAAAAACTGGAGGGAAAATGTTTAAATTGCTAGATAGATTTGTGGAGCGTGTGGGGGAGGCAAATGTTATGCAAGTTGTCACTGATAATGCAACTTCAAATGTGTTGGCTGATAAGAAACTATCTTTCTTCTCCTCAATCACAGTTTTCTTAGAAAATGAAGTCATTTCATAAATGTTAAATTCTTTAATTTCTTTTGTAGGAAAATTATTGGAGACCAAAAGAACATATTTATTGTGGACACCTTGTGCTGCATATTGCCTAGATTTGATTTTAAAAGACATTGGGAATTTGTCTACTTTTAAAGTAACATTGAAGTGGACAATGAGCTTTAATGGCTACATTTATGTTCGCCCAGGTGTGATCAATTTATTGAGGCATTTCATAAGACAAAGAGATCTTGTTTGCACTGGTGTCACAAGATTTGGTATTGTTTTTCTCACTCTTCAAAAGATACACAAGCAGAAGTACAATTTAAGAAAAATGTTCACTTCAAACGATTGGACAAATAACAAATGGGCAAAAGAAGCTGCTGAAAAGAAGGCAACTAAAATTATCTTGATGCTTAGATTTTGGACCAGTGTTGTATATATCTTAAAGATATTTCATCCTGTAGTCTGTGTTCTTAGATTAGTTTATGGTAAAAAAAAAAAAAACTACAATGGGTTATATTTATAAGGTTGTGAATAGGGCTAAAAAAGCTATTATGAAGTCTTTTAATGACAAAGAAGAAAAATACAAGGAAGTGTTCAAAATCATCGATAAAAGATAGGAATGCCAACTTCACCAGCCTTTGCATGCAACATGATATTATCTTAATCCAGAGTTCTTTTATTCAAATCCTGATATATCTGAAGCTCAAAAAGTGATGACAGGTTTTTATAAAACTTTGGAGAGATTGATTCCAAACCATAATGAGCAAGACAAAATTACTGACCAACTCACATTATATCGAAATACAAAAGAGATATTTGTGATGGAGTTGTCCATTAGACATAGAAAAGTAAAATCTTTAGCTAAATGGTGGAAATCGTATGGATCATCAACTTTAAATTTGCAAAAATTTAGCCTCACTTGGAGTGTTTTGGTTGTGAACGCAATTGGAGCTTGTTTAAGCATGTAAGTAACTATATTTAAAGTTTACTATGTTAGTATGTTCCTTTTAGAAGTAGGGTGTTCAATTTGTTATTATATATCTTGTTAATCAAGTTATTGTGAATTTGTGATATGTTCCAGATTCATAGCCAAAAAACAAAAAAAAAGCTAGCTCAACAACGCTTAAATGATTTGGTATTTGTGAAATACAATCGAGTGTTAAAACGTCAATGCATGAGACTAGATTGACCCCATTTCTTTGAGTGATATTGATGATAGTAATGAATGGTTGATGGGTAGAATGGATGGAGAATTTGATGATGAAGATGAATTGGTATTTGATGGTGAAGATTTAACTTGGGGTGCAGTTGCTAGAGCTAGTGGAGTTGAGGAGGCAACATATCCTACTAAAGGTAAAAGCACCACACTCGCGTCCACTTTAAGTGCTAGGCCTAAACAAATAGAAAGAGGAAAGGCAAAAGCATCTTCTCATATAAGAGCCAACACTTTTTTAGTACTTAGAGATGAGGAAGAAGATGATGTTGAAGAAGATGAAGAATATCAAAAAGAAGAGGAGATTGGAGATGATCAATTTGATGATGATGGTGAAGATAATACTGAGTTTGATGATGATTGGATAATTATGCTTTGCTTTGATAATTTATAATTGATAAGTGTTGGAACTTGTTAATTAGTATTATTAGTAAGCTTAGGATTGTTGTGTGTTTAGGATTTTAAGTCTTTTAGTAAATTTAGGAGTCTTATGTATTTAAAATTTGAAACCTTTATTCAATTTTCTTTTTCTTTGTGTATGTGTTTTTTTGTTGTTATTACTTAATATGTATTGAATATTAATAGTTATAATATTATATCACCTTATTAGTAGTCTAATGATAAAATTTATAATTTTTTTTAATTTTTTATTTTTGCACCTCATGTCACTCGAGCGCATGCCTACGCCTTGCGCCTAGACTCCAGGACCCCTTAGTATGTTGGTGCACCTTGCGCCTTTAATAACTATGCTTGATGCAAATGGTTGGTGCAGATTGGGAAGATCTCACTAGCGAGAAGATGAACTTGGTTGTCGCCCTTAAAGTGTTGTTCAGGTTTGAATTATATTTGAATTATGATCTTTTGCCATTTCTTAATATTGAGAGTTCACTATTGATATCACATCTACAATCCGATACAGAAAGGTATAACCAATGAATCAAATGGCATTCTCCTATACCTAAAATTGTTATTGGATTGCTTCAGAAATGTGTAGCTCAAGATCAACCAGAATTTTCCTTTATTGTCAATATACAAGTAAAATTGACGTTAAGTTCTCTCTTAATGTTGACAATAATTGTCAAGATCATCATCATCATTAAGAATTAAATTACTTATTTTACTTGATATGAATCAAGTCCCAGGTTCAACCATGTATACCTTTGGAATTATATTACAAGCTAAAAACACCTTTGGAAGAAACACCCGTGCTACATAACTTTGTTAATGATGATAAGAGCTGATTCCTTATATATCTAAGGTTAGTAACAAAACCTTAATTTCGAAGACTAAAGTCTTAGTTATATGCTTTCATATATTGCTCGAATGTTCAAGCTTATTGCACATTTACTATTATTTGGGATGTGTTTTCCCAAGGATGATGGATAGTCAAGCAGAATGTTGGTAAGAATGCATGCACATTTGATTCTCTAGATTCGGAAAAAAAAAAAAGAAGGAATAATTCAATCCATTTGACATATTTGTCACCATAACTCAGGATTCCATTGATCTTATAGAAAAAAGAAAAAACAACGACATTCTTTGATCAAATAAAGTATGAAATTACATAAGGTTCTTAAAGATTTATAAGAATTTTTTTATGTATATCCAACTCTTTATTGTAAAAAAAAATATATTATAAAATAAGAGTTTGATAAATTATTTTTAAGTAAAAAATAAAAAAGTTAATTTGGTTCCCTAATTCTAGGGAGTTAAATTTTACTCTTTATTTTTGTTGATAATTAATGCAATATAATTCCCTCTCTATTCTTATTAATGATTAATATTTTCTTTATTGATGTTTTTAATCTTTTAGTCAAAATTAAAAAAGAAAGAAAAATTTAAAATTTAGTATTTGTAAAAAAAGAAAAATGAAGAATAAAAATATAAAGAATTCATTGAACTTGGATAAAAATTTTATACTTTTTATTAATAAAAATACTCTTTATCGTATAAATAATATATTTAAAAAAAACATTAGAAATACTGTTATTCTTCTTACCAATCAAACCAAATGGTTTATGACTTTTATTTTTAGTTCACTTAACAAAACATACAACCAATAATCATTCATGATCTGGAGACTTGATTCTGCTACTATTTTCACTCTACTTCTAATTGAAGGCCTCATCAATCACATGCTGCCCTTGCCCTGCATTTTACAAAAAATTATTGGTGTAAGGTATTTATAAACTTCAAGCTTACAATACAATTGCAACCCATAATTTTTGTTACTCCAAAATATTTATTCACGCAAATAAAACCTATTCTTTTATCTGAACCAAACCTGGTTTGTGAAATAATTCCTTCAAGTTTTAACTATTTTTGCACTGCTGACTTTCATAACATAAGGCCAACAGAATTTGCTTCTTCTAGGAGCGATAAGACTCTTCGAATATGGAAGCGCTGCTCTTCATCTCGCTCTTGGGACTATAAGGTTTGTAATTTCACATTCTGCTTTTTGGATTTGTTTGTTGTTTCTGTTTGGTTCCTCTGGTTTTGGTTTCTTTTAGCAGTGATAGGACTGTTTGGAAGCATCAACATTACAAAGATAGAAAAATGAATTTGTGTTTGTGAAATAAGCGAATTTATGCTAAAAACATTGCATACTGTTATGATGGAAAACTAATATTTTTTAGATTTAGAATCTAATATTTTAAATAGTCTCATTATTTTGTTTTTTTAATTGAATATATTTATCATCATGTTGCTTATTCCACGCATTACATAGATTAATTAATTGTCATGTGAAAAAAAATATACTAAAAATTGTTTTTCAAAGAAAAAACTACAATATGAAATTTTTTAAAATTGCATATTAATAATTAGTATATGGCTTCCACAAAGCAAAAGTTCCAGCTTCACTACTACGTTGGTATGATTGGAGAGTGAAACGTCTATCCTTTCAACAGGTCACTGTAGAATTTTGGTTCATGGATTGCATTCATAAATCATTTCAGCTTGGTATACTTCCTCCCACTGATGTGGTCAACTACTGAAATTCAAAATGTTAATGGGATAGAAGAATTGAAACAGTGAAGAAAGCCAGATTACTGCTTTCTTTTTTGAGTCCTAAGATTTTCTTTGTTATTGTTATTATTTTTTAAAAAAAATACTGATTTTGTTTTACCTTTTTTTGGTTTATAGCATAAATAAGTGAATAAGCTTATAAAAGGAAGGTCTCTTGATAATTTGGAGTTCATGCAGTGGATGAAGCGTTACTGCGATTTTGCTAAAGGAGGCGTTGTCAGGTATTTCTCCTTCATTTTTCTTTTTTCTTTTGGTTTCTTTTTATTGTCGTGTGCTGAAGTTAGTCTCCTTTTTTCTTATCAACATGTTTGCATTGCTGCTATTGGTTTTCTCTTCATGGTTTGTTCTGCTACAGCTTCTGTGACCTATGATCATAAAGCAATTGTAATTGACGGACAGAGAAGGATCCTTTTCTCTTGGTCCATTCATTACCCAAGAAGCACTTTTGAGGTACCAAGATGTTCCAATCATATGTTTTTTTTTAAGTTCTTAATTTTCCATATTTTTATTTTAGAAGCATTTTTGTTATCAAATGTGTTCTGATAGCATAAAGCATTTTGCTTTTTGAAAGAAAAATGCACTTCTCTTTAGTAATTTTGTAGCCTTTGGCAAATTGTTCCTAAACTCATGTTCAAGTAATAATGAGCCATTATTTACCACTTTTTATCTTTTACATCACTCAATTTTCTAAGTTCGTAAGATTATAAGCACCAATTTAGCAGGGCTTTGATACAAATGACCATTAATAAAAATAAATTTCTCATTCAATTTTCCTTTTTGTTTCTTTTTATTATTGTGTGCCAAAGTTAGTCTCCTTTTTTTCTTATCCTTAATGACACATTTGGTATGCTGTTTGGATTTCATATATTTAGTCCAATTCATTCAAAGTCTCAACCGCCACTCCAACTCTTCGTTCTCTGCTCCTCCTCCTCCTCTTTTTTGCCTTTCTCTGTCTCTTTCTTTATTTGCTTTCGATTTCTGTTATTTAGATTTTTATCTAAGGTGGGGTTGCGTTTGCAATGACATCATTTTTTGTTTGGCAGACCATTATCGTTTCAGGATGAGAGCCTTATTTGGCTTTTTCAGCTCTCCAAGCCCATTTGTTAGTTAGAAAGTTAACGGCAATGATGGAGCGACTATGGTTCTGGCTCTGTTATCGGCAGAGCTGCGACTTGAGAACACAATGAGCAGAAAGGAGCTGTTTAAGCCCAAAATGAAGCATAAAGTTGGAATGTATGTGGTGCAACGCTTACAACCTCAGCCATATTGGCCATGCTCGCATCTACGTCACTTTTGATGTTCTTTACAGGTCCTTTGCGTATAAAATTTGTATATTTCTAATTTATTCTTGGATGCTTGCTTACCGAGGTTCATTTTCCTAATTAGAGAATAGATAGATATCTTAGGCATTTTGGATATGAAGTGTGCTACGTTCAAAATTTCGCTGATGTTGATGATAAGATTAGTCCTTTTAAATTGTTCAGCTTCTGAACTTTTGGAATTTTGAATTTTTGTCATGTGGCCATATGTATTTTGTGTGTGTATATATGTGCTTCCATGATTAGGAATTGATGTTATTGTGCTCTTAACAACTTTTTTTCACATTGGTATGACATGATAGCTGCACTTTCCAGATTCTATAGATAATGGAAAAACATATTTCAAGAAATGATAAATTAATTGCAAGTTTTTGACAACGTCATCGCTAATCTAAATTGAAATGAATGCAAAGAATTTAGGGGGTTGAGATGTTTAAGGCGTTGATCCACAAACAAGAGAAGTATTTATGCAAGTATGTAATTATGGAAGACTGTCCAAGGATTTGATCCGGTTATTCAATTCTGTCAAGATGACCGTAGCTTGGTCTGGAATGCAGGCAGCTCTTTATTATTGATTTTTTTCATCTTTTTTTTTTTTTTCCTGCGTTTTGATAACATAATTTATCTAATAATATATCAGTAAAGGTTTTGGTGTCTCTTACCATGCTTGTCGAGCCTTCATCAAGTGATATCCCTAAGCAGATAGAGAGTATCTTTGGAATTGAAATCTGCAATCACATGTAGTTACATTGTTGGGATCATTGTTCCATACCTTGAAGGCTTGCTGGAAGATTTGGAGCAGTTAGGAAGATCGTAACTGCTTGATCTAATTAGTTACAATGTTTTTCGATTTTTATATGCTTTTAATCATTTGTTTTGGATAGTGAATTGTTTGCCAAGGATGATTGAAAATTGGCACAATTGGTGCTCACGCTATTTCGAAACGTTCTTGCCATCCAAGGCATTTCCTTGCTACGGAAAGTTGGCGAATCTGCTTCCCATCTTTTGTCATTAAGAGACAGACTTTTTGAACTTATGTTCCATGAGAATGTAATGGACCTAATTTTTGTTAGCTCCGTATGTATTTTGACTTTGAAATTTTGCATTCTATCTTTAGGTTGGCAATTATTTTTTTTAAGAGTTGAAAATTTTTATCTTAATAAACCAAACATTAGTTTTTCCTTACATTTTAATAGATCTTATAATTTTATTGTGTTTGCAAAAATTTACTGTTTGAGATGATCAATTATGAGAAACTTGATTTGGGTTTTTGGAAAGTTTCCTGCTTGACATTGTTGATTTGGTAAATTTTTGGTTTTGGTTGGTAAGGATCACTTGGTTTTGTATTGTCATTTAATTATTATCTGTGAATTGTAAGTTTAGGTGAAGAAAGAAAGGCAATGCTCACTGACATGGATTCAAGAGGCAAGTAGCTAGTGTGGAAACTCTTCATTTTATGTTTTTGTTTGGGTGAGTGATTTTATTGTTTCTTTATATAGTGCGTTTTGCTATATGGCTTTGATTTGAGTTGTTTGAATTTGTATTAGGAATATAAGAAATCAACATACTATGTTGTCCTCTTATTTTCAAGAATATTTCACAAAATTAAACCATGTGCTATATAATCCTTGATAGGATTTTAATCTATTTTAAACAATGATGTCAACAACCTTGATGACTAAAAAAGTTTAAATAATTTAATAACTTTGATCGATTTAAAATGATTTGATTTAAATTATTAAATATATTTTACAATATTATTTTTTTTTATTTTAAAAAATAAAGATTATAATCTAATTAAAAATGATTTAAATTTTTATTTATATTTTAATTTTATGAATCAATGTGATTCACATAAGTCAAAATGATGTGATTTGAATTTATCTAAAAATATATTCCTTAAAATTTACACAATTTTATTTATTTGTCGCTTCTAAATATAAAATTACATATATTTTTATTAATATAATAATAAGTAATGAAAATTTAAAAGAAAAAAGCAATGAATGTACTCATACCAAAACATTTCAAAGATATTATAAAATAAATTAGACATACAAAAAATAAAGGGCATTCTCATATATAGAGATATAGAGATTTTTAGATAAATTTCATGGCCTTTGACCGATAAATATTGATGGCATCCTGTTGTTTGTTCAGCAGTATTTGTTTTTGTGATTTGTTACCTGTTGTTATGCAGTTGTACTAAGTGTTTGGTGGATTTTTTTATGAAAGTTGCTATGCTTCAATCACTTTTTTCTTTGTTTTTTTTTTTTTTTTTTTTTTTGTCTTTCACTTTTTATCCCAAGCAAACTATATTTTCTGGATGAGCAGTGCACCAAAGAATTTGAATAAGAGAAAATAGGGCTATTATTTTGATTGATGAATGCACCTTTTTTAGTCTATTTTTTAAATTATTAAACCTACTTTCATTCTAATAATTTTACATGATCCTATATTTATCATATTCTTATTTCCTATTTGAACTTACTAATAACCTTTTACTTCTCCCTCTCTTCATTGAAAACTCTTCTTCTAATGGTGATAACCGAACGATGCCTCATCCTTGCTTTCTCACAATTCCCTCTACATGTTTTTCTTCCTCTCTTTACATATATTTCTTCAACTGTTTCTATGACTAACAATTGTAATTTCTATATTATCTTTTGAATGTGATATTTTATAATTATTTATACTTCTACCTGCAACAAAGGTGCAGGAAATTAGTTGTGTATATATATATATATATATATATATATATATTATTTTAATGAAATTATATATGTATCCTTACCATATCACATCTTTATTTTGTAAGAAGTATGCTGTTTCATTATTATTGTGTGGTTTTCATATTTCCATGTTAGTATCACAGCCTCATAGCATCAACTAAAAGTTTAAAATTCCAATCCAAGCTGGTCCCATTTCTTGACAGGTCTAATTAAATTTGTGGTCCTAATCATTAATTAAGTGAGTGAGACACAACATTAACATTAGTTGAAAGCCAAAATTGATGACATTATAATGTTGTCCCTTTTATTTTTTTATTATTTTTTGAGTGAAATAATATGAAAATGGTCATGCATAATAATTTTTTATCTTATATAATATGTTTTATTACAAATGCTGTTGTCAATTGAGGGACATTTTATATAATTTAACTCAATATTATAATTTATATTTTTTAAAAAAATTTAGGTATTCAAAACTTAATCCCTCCACTTTTCTTATAACTTTAGTAAAAAAAAAAAAAATAAGCGATATTCTCACCGGTGATGAGAGGTGCCCATGTTCATGTGTGATTCATAAACAAAATTTTCATGATAAGCACTAAGCAAATACATTGCCGCAATTAATGATCTCACTCATCAATTTTCATATGTGCACAAAAAAGGAGAATATTAAATTAGATTAAAAATTGATTAAAAAAATCATTGTAAAAAATTCTTTAAAAAAATCAAAAAATTTTCATCTCGTATTGTCTCGATTGATAGTGTTAAAATTACTAATCAAAGGAGTTGGTGCTTATGGGAATGACAGGAATTTGACATCATTTATTTATGAATAATTGTTTATTCATTATATATTATGCTAACTAGACATTATTTATTTATTAATAACTCTTCTTAGCCTAACCATAGTGGTTCGTGTCAGACATCAAGTGCTACCTCAACTTTGTCATTTCTATCAGCATTGGCGGAATCAAAAGGACTGGCATGGCTGAGTTCCCCCTAAATCTGCTGAGAGAACTATATCTGGTACATTGCTGTTCCAAGTTGTGGGCATAAAACCCAGCTTTTACTCGTTTTTATTTGAAAAAAAAGGAAAAATCATTTCCAAAAGTTTTTCCTTTTCTTGGGCACTGAACTATTGATGAAGTCTTATATCACTTATTCCTGGTAAAGATTAAATAATGATGAGTCTTGGTTGTTGGATGGTAAATTCACTTTGATGTTGTACATTCATATAAGGAACTAGTTGTTGATTATGTTAGCTCATTTTGATATTTCATATCAGAAAAATAATAAAGAGAAGGAATTTTTTTATAAATAATGTTTTAATTTCTTCAATTTTATCATCTCAAAATTGTCTACTCTCTTAGGCAATTTTTAATATTTTTCTTTGTTCTGTAATATTTCATTTTGTAATATTTTTCTTAGTGAAATATAATTTTAGTAGTGTCTGAAAACGTAGACATAATTAGCCGAACCTCGTTAAATTCGGGTGTTCTTATTTTTTTTCTTTATTTTTCAATAGCTATTTTGTAGGGTATAATTATAGTAATATATTGTGTTGTTAAATTACTATTAGGGTGATTTTGTTTAAAGAGGTTGGGTTTTAAGTGAGACCGCTTGTGACCCCTCCAATCTTTCCTGGTAATCAACCTATAGTGTGGTTTTTCAATACAATCTTTCACTCTCTATTTACCTATAAATTTATTAGATGAATTTGGTGAGTGAAATATTACCCTTATTCCACAACAATTGGTATCAGAGCCAAAGGTTACTCTTAATATGTTATGTGGTTGCAGTTTAATCTGATCTTCCACATCAGAAAAGATTTCTTTGGGCTAGTTATATTCCGCTTTGAAGGCTATTGGAGAATTTTGTAATCGAAATGGAGAGGTCTTCAAAAATATCCACAACTATCACGTCAATAGTTTCATCACAACCTATCTAGGTAAGAACTGTCATGACAAATTCAAAATTGATGGTAGAAATATTTGATGGCATAGATCATTTCGATATGTGGCAAAATGAGGTTCTAGACGCTCTTTTTCAGCAAGGTCTAGATATTGCCATTGAAAATGAGAAACCATATGATGTTGAGGAGAAAGATTGGAAGATGATCAATCGATTAACATGTGGTACAATTCGATCATGCCTTTCTAGAGAGCAGAGGTATGCATTCTCAAAAGAAACCTCTGCAAGTAATTTATGGAATGCACTAGAAGAAAAATTTCTAAAGAAAAACAGTCATAATAAGCTTCACATGAAGAAGAGACTGTTTCGCTTCACTTATATATCGGATACCATAATGAATCACGTTGCTAGTTTTAATCAGTTGATTACTGATCTGGTGAATATATGTGAGATATTTAAAGATGAAGATCTAGCTCTGATATTGTTGGGATCACTTCCCGAGGAGTTTGATTTTCTTGAAACAACTCTATTTCACGGAAAGGTTGTTGTATCTCTTAAAGAAGTATGTGCTGCCTTATACAGTTATGAACTAAAGAAAAAGGACAAGAAGGTCAGTTCTAGCGGAGATGCAGAAGCTTTGGTAATAAGAGGTCGTTCATATAATCAAAGTATGAGAAAGAAGGGGAGATCCAAGTCAAGGCTCAAGTTGAGCAAAAATGAGTGTGTCTTTTGTCAAGAAAAGGGCACTGGAAGAAGGATTGTCCAAAACTGAGAAATAAGGGCAAACCCGATAAAGGAAAAATTATAGCAGAATCAAGTATTGCTGAAATTGATGAAGCAGTGTCAAATTACTCACTTGCTACATCTTCAAATGACTCTTATGATTTGTGGCTATTAGATTCAGTATGTAGCTATCATATATGTCCCAACAAGGAATAGTTCTTTGATTTTAAAGAACTTAAAAATAGTGGAGTTATCTACACAACAAATAACATCCCTTTGACAACATATGAGATTGATTTGATTCATTTGAGAAATGCGGATGAATCAATTATCACCTTAACATATGTTCATTATGTGCCAAAATCGAGCAAAAATCTCATCTCTGTTGGGATCCTAGACTCAAAAGTGTTCAAGGTGAAAGTGAAAAATGGAGTGATGAAGATTATCTCTAGTGCACGTGTGATATTGAAGGAAATTCGAAAAAGCAACAATTTGTACCATTATCTAAGCAGTACAGTTACAGGGACAACAACAACAACAACTTTTATAGATAATCGAGCGTCAGAACCAACCAAGCTATGGCATATGTGCTTGGGGCATGTTGGAGAAAAATTCTTGAATTTGTTTGCTAAGCAAGGATTACTGGAAGGAATGCAAACTTGCAAATTAGATTTTTATGAGCATTGCATCAAAGGGAAGCAGACAATAGTCAAATTTGGGACAACAATCCATAATACTGAAGGCATCTTGGATTATGCTCACTCTGATGTTTGGAGTCCCTCCAAAACTAGTTCTTTAGGAAGGAAACATTATTATGTGACCTTTGTTAATGATTTTTCTCAGAGAGTATGGGTGTACACAATGAAGACAAAGGATGAAGTGTTAAGAGTTTTTCTTAAATGGAAAAAGATGGTGGAAACTCAAACAGGCAAAAGAATCAAACGTCTCCGAACAGACAATGTTGAAGAATATAGAAGCGATCCATTTGAGAAAATTTATGAAAATGAAGTCATTGTCAGACACTTCACTGTCAGCTCTACACCACAACAAAATAGTGTGGCAGAATGCATAAATCGAACATTACTAGAGAAAGTTCGATGTATGTTATCCAATGTTGGGTTGGGTAAAGAATTTTGGGTTGAGAGTGTAACATATGCGTGCAACCTCATCAATCTCCTACCATCTACTGCTATTGATGAAAAAATACCATTAGAGAAATGGTTTGGAAAGTCTGCTACAGATTATGATTCCTTACATGTATTTGGTTCTACTGCATACTACCATGTTAAGGAGTCAAAGTTGGATCCAAGATCAAAGAAAACATTATTCATGGGATCACCTCGAGTATAAAAGGTTATTGTTTATGGTGTCCAGAGACAAAGAAAATAGTTTTTAGCAGGGATGTCACTTTTGATGAACATACCATGTTGAAAAAGTTGGATATTGAGTAATTAGATGATACTCTCAAGCAGATGAAGTTTAAGAAAATAGTAATCCCAGCAGATGAAGAAAGTGTTGAGACCCATCCTACGGTATAAGGAGATTCTCAAGAAGAAGGAGTTCAAGGACTTCCTCAGCAACTTGAACCAAGTACATCTAGAACGTCAAAGAGGTTGCATAGAATGTTTGGCCGCTTTCTGATATGGTGACTTATAAAAAGATAACAGGATTGTCTGGTCACTATGTTGATATAGTGTCTTATGCATCTCCAGTTGTAGTTGATGACATTCCTACCACTTTTACTGAAATAGTCCAAAGTTCAGAAGAAGAAAAGAGGAGGATTGCCATGTATGAAGAAATACAATCGCTTCATAAGAATCAGACTTGGGAACTTGCTAGTCCCATCAAGGGAAAGAAAGCAATTGGATGCAAATGGGTATTTACAAAGAAAGAAGGATTTCCTAGCCAATATGATGTTCGCTACAAAGCAAGATTAGTGGTTAAAGGCTATGCTCAAACAGAGAGAATTGATTAAAATGAGGTATTTTCTCCAGTTGAGAAGCATTCCTACATTAGGATTTTGTTGGCTTTGGTAGCACAGTTGGATTTAGAACTAGTTCAATCGGATATAAAAACTGCATTTTTACATGGAGACTAGGAAGAGGAAATCTACATGACTCAGCTAGAAAGGTTCAAGGTAGCTGGAAAAGAAAATTTAATGTATAAACTTGAGAAATATTTGTACGGGTTAAAGCAATCTTAGAGACAGTGCTACAAAAGATTTGATAAGTTTATGATAGAACAGAAGTACACTAGGAGCAAATATGATCATTGTGTGTATTTATGCAAGCTACAAGGTGGATCCTTCATATATCTTCTTCTTTATGTTGATGATATGTTGATAACTTCAAAGAGTCAGACAGAAATTGAGAAATTGAAAACTCAGTTGAGAATGAAGTTTGAAATGAAGGATTTAGGTGAAGCAAAGAAGATTATTGGCATGGAGATTACTAGAAACAGAAAATCGATGAGGGTTTGTTTGACTCAGAAATAATATTTGAGAAAGGTACTACAGCGTTTTAGCATGAATGAAAATACAAAACCTATTAGTATTCCGCTTGCTCCTCATTTTAAGCTGAATGTCTTTATGTCATCGAAGAACAATGCAGAATGAGAGTACATGTCAAAAGTACCATATGCAAGTGTTGTTGGTAGCTTGATATATGTTATCGTTTGTATAAGGCCCGACATTTCACAAGCAGTTGAGATTGTGAGCAGGTATATGCATGATCCAGGAAAAGAGCATTCACAAGCTGTGAAATGGATTTTATGGTACATTAAAAATATTATAGATTTTGGATTGATATTTGAGCAGGAAAGCAGTTAGTGTGTAGTCAGATATTGTGATTTAGATTATGTTGGTGATCTAGATAAACGTCAATCAACTACTGGTTATGTATTTACTATTGCAAAGACACCAGTTAGTTGAAAGTCTACTTTACAGTCAACAGTTACTCTGTCTACTATAGAAGCAGAGTACATGACAATCACAAAAGCTATAAAGGAAGCAATTTGGCTTTAAAGGTTGCTTGGTGAACCGAAAATTGAGCAAAAGTACATCAAAGTATATTGTGATAATCAAAAGTGTTATCCAGTTAGTAAAGAATCAAGTTTATCATGCAAGGACGAAACACATCGATGTTCGATATCACTTTGTGAGAGAGATTATAGAAGAAGGTGGAGTTAGAATTTGAAAAATTCATACCACTAAGAATCCTGCTGACATGATGACAAAAGTTGTCACTGCGGTCAAGTTCCAATTTTGTTTAGACTTTATCAATATTGTTAAAGTTTGATATTGAATTTAGAGACACTATCAAAAGCTGTTTGAGGAGAGATTAAAG
The DNA here is from genome assembly GCA_949677035.1 of Omphalea diandra. Classification (NCBI taxonomy): domain Eukaryota; kingdom Viridiplantae; phylum Streptophyta; class Magnoliopsida; order Malpighiales; family Euphorbiaceae; genus Omphalea; species Omphalea diandra. Next base: position 24,189 of record CATIWR010504629.1, on the reverse strand, counting down.
ATGTTGAAATTTGCCAAGGCGAAAATTCGTTGACTATGTTGGCTTATTGATATCCCACATCGAGGAAATAAAAAAGGGAATGAACGTTTTTTTTTTATATATAAATAGAGCCTTAATTCCTTCAGTTTTATCATCCCAACATTGTCTACTCTCTTAAGCAATTTTCAGTATTTTTCCCTCTTCTGTAATATTTCAATTTGTAGTATTTTTCTTAGTGAAATATAATTTTAGTAATGTCTGAGGACGTAGGCATAATTGGTCGAACCTTGTTAAATTCTGGTGTTTTTATTTTTGTTTTTATTTTTCAATAGAATTTTGTAGGGTATAATTATAGTGATATATTGTATTATTAAATTACTATTAGGATGATTCTGTCTAAGGAAATAGGGTTTTAAGTGAGACCGCTCCAGTCTTTCCTGGAAATTAACCTATAGTATGGTTTTTCAATACAATCTTTCACTCTTTATTCACCTATAAATTTATTAGATGAATTTGATAAGTGAAATATTACCCTTATTTCACAATACTAGCATTTTTTAAAACCTACCTTTGGTTGAAAGTAAACTTAAGAATCTAATTGATTATCATATGATTGCTAGAATTTAGTTGTTTTAGGTTAAAAATATGTTGTTTTGAAAGAAATGAAATTATACGAAAAGTGGGATGAAACAAATGGAGCTTTAGTTCTCAAGCTTAGGAGTACAAAATTCACAGATATGTAATAGAAAGAGGAAGGAGAATGTTCAGCTTCAATGGCAATTTCTAGTCGATGACAATCACTAATGGTTAGTTGCTTTCTTTGGTAAGTGTTGCCAGCATCTGCCAACCTATCATGAATGGTAGTTTATATCATATGCTCTCCTGTAAATCAAGGCACCGTTTAAGGAAAATCATAAATAGAATTACTACATTGTAATAGAAAGAGGAAGCAGAGTGTTCAACTTCAATGGCAATTTTTGGTCGATGACAGTCACCAATGGTCAGTTGCTTTCTTTGGTAAGTGCTGCCAGTATCTGCCAACCTATCATGAATGGTAGTTTATACCATATGCTCTCCTATAAATCAAGGCACCCTTCAAGGAAAATCATAAATAGAATTATTACATTGTTTAAAATCTTTGAGCAGTCAGTCTCAGTAATCCTGAGATACCACCATGTATACCTAAACTTGATTGAATATTAGCATGATAAGGTGGGAAGTTAAGTATTTGGAGTCGTTTGCAACATATTTGGTCTTGTCACATGCACACATAGATGTAGAGAAACAACAATGTTTGCTCTCCAATTAGGTTGTCACTTTATTTATTTGTTTATTTAGCTTTTTGGTTTTCTTCTGGCATCTAGACGCAGTACACACCAGAAGTTGATATACGGAGCAAGGTGAGTATGGATCCTGAATATATCGAATCAAATCAAAAATTCGAATAGAAAATAAACAAAAAATATTCGAACTATACTGAACCGAATAATTAAATATGTATTATACGTATAAAATATAAGACAATATTTATATTTCAAATTTATTTTATATGTATAAGATACATAAACTTATGTATCTCATATTTAAGTTATTTATGTTCAAATATATATATATATATATATATATATATATATATATATATATATGTGTGTGTGTGTGTGTGTGTGTGTGTGTGTGTGTGTGTGTAAATATGTTTCACGTCATGTATATACGTATAAATTATTTAAAATATTTTTAAATAATATAAGATATATACACTATATGTAAGTTATATATCCTTAAATAAATATCTAAAAAATAAAATGATTAAGTATTTGTTAATACAATTTTTAATAGTTAATTATAAAATTATTTATCAATCAACTTAATATATTGATAATTTATAACTATATAATAAATATGAGTAAATGAATAATTTCATAAAATAAAATTAAGAAATCCAAATTGAACTGAACCAAAATATAAAATTATTCGAATCAAACGGACCAATATTTAATTCATTGTTGGTTATGAATATTTACAAATAGAACCAAACTCGATGACCCTAATATAGAGTATTGGTTGCAACTTTGCTGTAGTATAGATAGAAAACCACTTATTTAATTGCATTCAAAATTTTTTTTGAAATTTGATAACGAGCCTCTGCTGAAAATTCTTTCTAGCCACAACCTATCAACGCCAACTCCTTTGACGAAGTATGTTTTTAGTGATTTAATAAAAAAAAATATACTTATGCTACTGTATTCACATGTTTTGCATGAATATGACAAAAATTAAGTATACAGTTCTTAATATTTAGTTAATTATAACCTTCATGAATTTGTACAAATCAAAATATACATTCATTTACAAAATTATTTTTATCTAGCTCAATGCCCAAAAAAAAGGAGTTACTCAAAAAGTTTTTTTTTTTTTTATATTAAGAGTATTATTGCCAATGCCTTTCTTTTTTTTTTTTTTTTTTGGATACAGCCAGGAAGCAGAAAAAAAAAAAAAAGGAAATAAAAAACCAAATCCAGAGCTCCAAAAAGCCTACACCCGAACCATTCTATGCCAAGATACTTCAAAGGCATCATCACGCAAGATTTGTGCAAGCCCGACAGGAAGATGATTTATGGTCTGCATTCCAAAATCAATACCAAGCGCCAAATTTGCCAAAAGATTAATAGCTTTATTTCCTAGAGACATCGCAAACTTAAACCTGTCAATCCCTAGCCAAAAAATGTTTACAATAAGCAACTAACTATATTAGTTATGAATTATTTAATTTTTAAATAACTTTTGATCGTGTATTTCACTATTATTTCTAGTGATTCACTGAATAAATCCATCATATTTTTTGTTTTAATTAATAAACACCTAATATATATTGTTTGTTATGTTCTTTATTTTTTCTTGATGGCCGCCTACTTAAGTTTGAGTTTTTTTTTTTTTTTTAAAAAAAACGATTGTTCTTATTACCTTAATATTTGTTCTAATCTAAAATTTATGTTCTAATCTAATATGTTGAATATTTGCTCTATCAAGTGATTTGGGAAGCCTGTCAACAGCAGCAAGTGGGCTCACAGCAATACAAGCTTGCTCAAGCATTGTGGAGTAAGCTATGGAATTGGCACAAGAAGGAGATAGGCACTTGGTGGTTAACTTCTCTAACAGAATTAGAGGTACACATATTCAAATATTTCTATCACCTTTGTATAAATGAAACTATACATGATGCAGATGCAGTGCTTAATTGTTTAGTTCCAAGTGTCACCGTTAAGATTAATGCTTCATTGCTTAAACCCATCACTTTAGAGGAACTCAAATTAGCTGTCTTCAGATTTGGGAGCTGGTCCAGGACCTTATGGCTACCTACTATATTCTACCAAAAATATTGGACTGTAGTTAAAGATGATCTCCTTCGGGCTGCTCAACAGTTTTTTACTGTAGGTTTTCTTTTGAAACAATTAAACCAAACTCATATTGTTCTGGTACCTAAAACACCTCAGCCAGTCTATTGATCAATATAGGCCCATATCTCTATGCCATGTCAGTTACAAAAGTTTTTCCAAGCTTTTAGTGAGCAGGTTAAAACCTTTTCTACCGAATTTAGTAGATCATAACGTATCTGCATTTATGCAAGGGCGCTATATCCAAGAAAACATCTTAATCATTCATGAGTTTCTTAATTCAACCCAAAAACCTTACGCCCCTCGAAACTCCAAAATAGGCATTACTTTAGACATTTCAAAAGCTTATGATAGAATCAACTAGGGCTTTTTAAAGGCTGTCCTAACTGGAATGGGATTTCATTCTCACGTCATTCACCTCATTATGCAATGCATTACTACTGGTTCCTATGCCATTCATTACAATGGTAGTACGAGTCCCTATTTTACCCCCTCTTGAGGGATTGGACAGGAAGATCCTTTATCCCCCTACCCCTTCTTGTTTATCACTAATGCGTTCTCAGCTTATCTCAGACGCATTGTATCTTTGAACGTTATTCAAGAAGTTAGGATTAATAAGCGAGCTCCACCGCTTTCCCGCCTATTATTCGCCGATGACACCTTTATCTGCTTATATGCCTCGGCTGAGCAAGCTTATCACCTTAAATCTGCTCTTACCAAATTTCAAAGGGCTATTGGTCAGCATTTCAACTTTGCTAAATCTTCCATTATCTTTAGCAAATCTTTCCCTATGGAAGAAAGACACCAAATTTCATCTATCCTAGGCATGAGCACATGAAATAGGGGATAAATACCTAGGCATACCAGCCATCTGGGGGCCTAGTAAAAAAAAATACCTTTCAGTATATTATTGACAGAGTTAAGGCGAAAATTCTGAATTGGAGCTATGTTTTTCTCTCACAAGGTGGAAGGGAACTGATGTTACGAGCTGCTCTCACAACAATTCCATCCTTTCCTTTATCATGTTTTCTACTTCCCAAATCAATTTGCCAAATCAATGATATTTTGGCCAAATTTTGGAGGACCCAAAATGCAGATAATAACAAACTCGCTATGACACTGGCATACCCTAACCTTACCCAAAAATCTAGGGGGTATGGATTTTAGAAGTATACATGACTTTACTATTGCCCTTCTAGCAAAACAAGCATGGAAGCTTCTCATCAATCCCAATACTATGTGGGCTAAAATATTTAAGGCTATCTATTTTCCACATCAGTCCTTTTGGGAAGCGAAAACGGCGTATAGTCCTTCTTGGCGATGGCGAAGCCTTCTAGCAGCCAGATCTCTTCCAAAATTAGGCACTATTCGGTAAGTTAATAGAACCACCTTTATATCGAATCATCCTTGGATCCCAACTTTACCATCATATCACCTATCACCTTAGAACTAATAAGCCTAGCAACTGCTATGCTTAGGGTCAGTGACATTATCAAAGATGGAAATTGGGATTTATCTCCTCTACGATCCTTTTTAATCTCAAGAAGCTAAAGCAATTGCTAGCACTCCGTTAGGTGATCCTCAATGTAGTGATACATGGGTTTGGGCTCCAAATACATATGGATGTTTTACTGTCAAATCTGCATACTCTTTACAAAGACAAAATTCATTGCTCCCTATCCCTGCCTCATCATATGTTCATGGTAACATGTCCACTTTTTGGAAGTTTATATAGAGAATTAACTTTCCTTCAAAAAGTAAAATATTTTATGGAGATTACTTCGTAACAGATCACCTGTGGGGGATAACTTGAGGAGAAGAGGACTAAATGTTACTGGTCTATGCCGCTGTTGTTGGGAAGCTGTAGAAACTGAGGTTCACCTCTTTCTTCTGTGTCCATTTGCGCAACAAACATGGTTCGCTTCAACTGTGAATTACAAGCCAAATCTGTCTGCTACTATGTCTATTTTTGACTGGTTCAATGGGCTTCGAAACAGTTGGAAGGCTAAAGCTAACCAGGAAATATGGACAAGTATTGGACAGATTCTTTGGGCACTCTGGAAAACCAGAAACGACAGGGCATTTAATTGTTCCAATGCTAATCCGTTGTATACTGCTCAATATGGAGATTTTATGGCTAATGAATCCAGTTTGTTGTCTTCAGGTTCAACTGCTGATGTACATCAATCTGGGCCCGGTGAGATGGTTGTGCATCAATTCCAGTTTGCTATTTTCATGGCAACTCATCACATTGAAACTTCTAAGAGAGCTGCCTCGGCTATTATCATTTTAAGCCGTGGAAAAGTGATTATAAACGGTTCATCATGCCTCATACCTGCAATTCCGAAGACCCACACAGATGCCAAACTATTATTGGTGGCCCTCAACTTAGCTTCCCAAATTAGTATCTCATCCTTTTGTATCTACTGTAACTCTAAACTATTAGTTGACTCTTTGGCTGCCCAAATTAGTATCTCATCCTTTTGTATCTACTGTAACTCTAAACTATTAGTTGACTCTGCAACCTCTAAGGAAGACAGGATACTGTGGTTTCTTAAGGGAATTATTTCTCAAGTAAGGGCAAGCCTTCCTACTTATAAAACCTGCATAAGGTTTGTTAGTAAATCCAACAATAAACCTGCCTCTGGGTTAAGCCAAGCTTTATCAGCAGTAAATCTTCCCTTTACTTGGGTTCTTTGTCCTCCGTCCCATCTTGTGCATCTGGTAAATGGTTGTTTTTGGCCTGCTGTTTGAGAAATGAATTTACCTTTCGACCCAAAAAATTTTTTACGTTGAATAATAAACATTAGATTAGAATAACTGACAAGGTAGCAGGTGGGTCGGTCGCAAATATATATAAAGCATAGATAGATTCTTATCATGTTCTACTTAACAATTCAACATTCTAAAACTAAAAGATAATAACACAATTACGTTAATAAATATATTATATTATTTTATTGGCTTAAGGTCCGAGTGTAAAGGTTCAACTAATTTCCTTAAAAAATCATTTTAAAAACAAATAAATCTTTATTTTTTGGCCAAGATATAACAAAGAAAAGAGAAAAAAAAAAAAAAAGGCTTAGATATACACATATTAGCAGCAAGACTAATACCATATGTAACAAAACTTTAATTCGAATCCGAGTGCACGTATATTCCTAATTAACAAAATCACAATGCATCATCAAAATTTTCCTTTACAAGGTGGCAATTTCCAATGTCAAAATAATCTGAATTCTGACATTATAATATATATAAATTAATTTTTATTCCAATACATGAAATCGAGCTATTCATATGATAGCGAGGAGTTTGAAGAATTCTTCAATGGCAATGATACTCCGCTACTTCTCGCTACTGAGCCAGAAAATGAAAACAATATTGGGTAACATGAAAACTGGATCGAGCAAGTTTGTTTAGGGAGTAATTGTTAAAACTGTTTGTTGTGGTGTTTTTGATCATCCTGGAATTTCAATCACTGGAATGAAGGCTGATTTCTTTCTGAAGGCAAAGACTCAATGGCCCAAGTGTTCAAAACTAAAAACCTGATATGAAGCCCATAAGTCAAGTATAATTGAAAATTCAAAAAAAAAAAAAACACAAGAAAAGTTGTTGAGTTTGGCATTATCTGTAGGTCATGGGCCCTTACTAGAAGACTTAAAAGAGGCAATTGGAATGGACTTCTCTGTCAAATATCAACTCCATCAAATATTATTTAAATTCATTTGTTTGGCAACTCAATAAATGACAAATTCTTATTTCAATTAAATTCTGAACTTGATAAATAACAAGCTCCTATCTTAAACAATTTCTAAAATCACAATTATATATATATATATATTGATTACATACTGTTTGTTTTCTTGATGGCCCTCTAATTAAGTTTGGGTAGGACTTCATCTCAAAAAAAAAAAAAGTTTGGGTAGGACTTCTAAAAAAATCTTATTAGCTTAATATTTGTTCTAATCTAATATTTATATTGAATAAAATTTTTTATTATTTTTAATCATTAAGAATAGATAGATTCTTATTATTTTCTACTATAACAATTCAACATTCTGGAATTAAAAGATAATAGTACAATTACTTAATAAATATATTAATGTATTATATTTTTTTTATTGTATTCTACGTGGTTTGACCTCCACATATATGATGATTCAGTTAGTTTATTTAAAAAACAAATGAATCTTTTTTTTTTTTTTCTTTTGCCAAGTTATAAATGAGAGAAGGGCAAATTAAACTTAAGTCTCAATTCGAAGTATTACCAGCGAAACTAATCTCATGTCTAATAAAAGTTTAATTTACAGGTCACATATAATTAGAGTTGCAAGCGAATTAAGTACTGGTAATCTCAGAGGTTCAACTTGATAAATCTTATTTGAATTTATTTATATAATAAATAAATAATTTTTAATTTATTTCTAAAATTTATTTAATAAACGAATTAATTTTAGATAAAATTGTATTCAATTTATTTAGACTCGCGAATGATTCATTTATAAACTCACGATAAGCTCAATTATAGGCTCAAAAATAGACACATTTAAATAATTTACTTTTATTAGTAATATTTATTTATGTGTTTGATCGACTCATTTATATTAGTGAATAACTCATTTAAACTCGATGACATATATTTTTTTAATTTTTATTATTCTATAATTCAGAATTATAAAATACTAATATTTAAAATTATATAAATTTATTATGAAAATAATTGAAAAAAAAGTTATATATTACTTGGTATATTAAAATATGTAAATCACACATTATAACTTTCATAATTTTATGAAAATTTTTAATTTTAATTGAATATTATTAAGAAAATATATAAGTTCAATAAAGACTTGATTAATCTTGTGAATTATATACAAAATATAATGGTTTTTGGCTTGATTCGACTAGATTAATAAATAAAATCAGTCTAAATTTAAATTTTAGAGTTGTTTAATAAATGAATCAAATTTAAGCATAGTCTAAATTCTACTCAGTTGAATTCAGTTATAGTTTTACGTATAATTCCAATTTAATGTTTTTTAGAGCCAAATCTGATTAAATATTGAGTCGAATTTTCAAGTTCGACAGACTTGGACCTAACAATAAGAAGAATTCTAGTTTTGGACTTCGGCGTTGCCCACAAGCGAAGAGTGTAAGCTGTGTGCAGGGAACACGAACAGTAGTGGTGGTGAGTGACATAAGCAAAACTCAGGCGATCTATCGAGCGAGTCCGCCGGATTGCTCCCCTATGGCTGGTTCAATCGCCATGATACTCAGCTACTTCTCTCTATTGAGCCAGAAAATGAAAACAATAGTGATAAAATTGAAAAAATTGCTAGCTGATAAAGTTGTTTATTGGGGTGATTTTGGTCATCTTGGAATTTCAGTGAATGAGGCTGATTTCTTTCTAAGGCAAAGAGTTTCAAAACCAAAAACCTAATGTGCAGACCCATAAAATGGGGAGTAACAATGTGTGCTGTTACAAAAGCTGAAGAAGAATTGAAAATTCAAGAGAGAAAAAAAGATAGGTAGTTCAGTTTAGAATTATTAGGTCCTTGTTACAAGATTCAAAGAGACAACTCGAATAGACTTTCCTCTCAGACATCACTCAATCAAAGCCATTGGTTTGGCATTGGCAACTCTACTAGAGGATAATTTTGGATCGTGCGTACCCTTTATCTAATATTAATCATTATTTGGTTCTATATTGCTATATTGTAAAATAAGTAGACTATAAATCATGGAAGACTTAATAATATTAATATCCTTTTTCTTTTTGGTTTTTGACTAAATTTTTCTTAATAATAATGGTATCTTTTTGTTGCTGAGGTGGGAAATATTAAGCCTGTTTTCGGAAACCACGAAATATTAAGTCTTTTTTTAACAGAATATGGGATTTGTAAGCAAGGATAAAGCTAGAAAAGTTTTATTGTCAGAGGCAATTTCAAACTTTTTTTTTTAACTTGTAATTACTAAATTTTTACGTGAATCAATTATGAGTAAAGATTATCTGTTATTAAATAAAAATAATTTGTTGAATCGAATCAAAAATAGAAAACTTGTCTCACTTTCAATTTCAAGTTTTAATTATGTTGGTTGGTTCTCTTGTGGTTTTCTAGTCTTTTTTTCTTTTAAATTTAATTTCTAAGAATAAGTTGGTTTATTTAACATAATTTTATAAAATTTCTTTTAAATGTGTGTGATGCAATTAAAAATCTAAAATGAACTCTCTAAAAAAATAGGGTAAACTAAATCATTAGCATGATCTTGAAAGTAATTTCAAATATTTGAAAGACCCATTTAAATTTTATAATATTAATGAGGTTTTTATAAGAAATTTGGAGGGATTTGAGGCCAAGTCCATCTCATCTCCCTTTGCTTTCGTTCATGATTATTAGGGTTTAATAGGATGGACACTAATAGATGGAACTTGAAAAATTGATAGTTGATTCAATTTGATTTAAATATAAATTAGTTTTGGTTTAATTATTTCAAAAAAAAAAATTGGATTAATTTGATTATTGGATTTTTAGATAAAAAAATTTTGATTGAACTGAATTAAATCAAAATAAATTAAATTTATATTAAATCAAACCAAGATAATTCAATCTTATTTAAAATTCATTATTTGTTTCAAAAATAAATATAACATTCTGTTAAAAACATATTTATTTCAATTATTTTAAAATATATTATGCTAATTCTTATTTATTTTTTAAAAAAAATTAGTTCAAATAAAATCAAATTACAATTAAACCAAATTAGATTAATCTAATTTGATTTGAATTCTAACTTTATTCAATTTGATTTAAAATTTAATTTTTATTTTAATTAATTCAATTTGATCTAGATGGTCGTCCTTATTCAACTATTGATCTTATATAAGATATTCAACTATTAAATTATTAACTTTACAATAAGTTTTTACTCAAATATTTATATGATGAATATTTATAATTTTTTGCAATGGAAAGATGAAAGATCAGCTTAAGGGGATAAAAATAGTCTTAGAAATTATATTTTTTTAAGAAAAAAAGGAAATGAAATATAAAAAAAATATTTGCATGTGTAAGTTTCTTAAACCGACGAGTTACAGATGTGAGAGAGCAGTATCACTAATGATCAGAGAGATCATTTTTCTATTATGGTGTTATGCAATTTTAATCACGGAGATCAATCATAATCTCATAATTTAGGGAGAAAGTATGAAATTATGTTTTGTATGTTATTTTTTAATATTTAAATTTCAAAGTTTAGTTTATATTTTTTTAATAAAAAGAGTCAATTTACAATTAATATATTTAAATATCTCATATAGATTGACACCTTCATAGCATCTCTTTTTAATTTTATAACAAATAAAATGACTAATTTTATTAATTATATTCACATGGTGTACATTTATGGATTAATTTATTATTAGTATTTTCTAAAATAACATATAGGTGAATCCTACGCAAATAAATTTTTTTTTTATTTTAATTGAAAAATATAAAAAAATTGGAATAACCATCCAACTCTAAATGAAAATTTTTACAAATGAAAATCTCTAGAATTTGCTGGGGGGATAACTAAAGTGGTGATTTCATTAACAAGCTGTATTTCTATCTATATTTCTTTTTATTACCAGTTATTTTTAAATTTTCATTTTCCAATTATCAGAAACAAATGCTCTAAAAAACTATAAAAATACAAATAAAAAAATTTACAGTTTAATTGAAAATCTGAGGTTCACTCTAATATCTTCTATAAAAGAAAATATTTTGTGCCTTGTTTGATAAAATAAATCATAACCCATTTATGAAAATTTAAAGAAAATGACTTGACTAAATAGAAACTATTTGGAAACATATTTTAAATCAAAAAAATTTATCTGTACATGTCAAGTGAAAAATATTAAATCACATAAATGTAGTTCGTTTTCGTAATTTTTTTAAAATAATTATAGATAATCAAATCCTATTAATCAAACCGACAACATAATTATTCTTTGTTGTTAGTATCAATCAAATTAATTTTAATTTGACATTTTGGACTCATTTGAAAGTTAATTGATTATTTGCTTATACTTAACACATTTAAAAATAGCTCTCCCTATCTCTATTTTCATTCAATAAACTTCCTGGTTGTCAATTCAATATATATATATATATATATATATATTTTGAGGCTCATTAATCTTCTCGATAATAAAGTCATAATATATTCCTTCGTTTCAAAATAATTATCTTTTTAGAGTTACGCATTTAGATTAAAAAAATAATTAATTATAAATATTTCAATCAATATGAACTAATATACTCTTAATTGTTTCCAACTAAAACTATATCATTAGCACTAATAAGAAAATAATTAATTAAAAGAGAGAAAATTAATGATGAGGATAAATTTAAAAAAATTAATTAATGATATATTGATATTTGAAAATAATAATTATATTTAAATAAAATTTATTTTATAAAAAAATAATTATTTTAAAACGAATGGAGTATATAACAAGTCGATGTCTTGCTTGACAATCATGATTTCGTCCAAAATTTCTCAATAAATCAGCTCCATATTCTATAGTGGGCTATTATGAACACTGAGAATGCATTCACTCGGATTCGATGCAAGCTATGCACAAATGGTTTCAAACAGAACCATCCAATGTATGATCCTTCAAGTTTCTCCACTTATCATACCATTATGATTGCTCTTCATATAGCACATTTGTTAATCTCAATAATAAAAAATTTGCATATACCAATTACTTCTATAAATCAGTAACAGAAGGTCGAGTTATAATTATAATAATAATTGATCTGAAATTTGATTAAAAAAAAACAATATTTCGAATATGAGCTCCCTAATCGTGAAAATGATTCTGAGATTAATAGAACTCAATGTTTTGTAGCCTAATTTTAATCAAATTAGTTTCACTTTACTCCCCAATCAAAGCCTTAAAGTCACATCTACAAGCAAAAGTTTTTTCTATTCATAAAATTATATTTTAAATACTTTAGTTTTTCATTATTTAGACACTAAGATTCTAATATCTATTAGCTAATTTTAAGTAAATAATTATAGTTTTATATGCTAATCTTGACTTCTCAATTAACATTATTTTGATGAACTATTTTTTTTACTTAAGATTCAGTCAAATTTTCAATTCTCATTAGTTAAATAATTTTATATTAGCAAAAAATCACATTCAAACTAACTAATATTTTCATAATTAAGTTGTATTATTATATATATTCAAGAGGGGAAAAAATGAGTTTCCTAAATGTGAAAAAAAAATGAGAGCATGTTAAATTGATTTATAGTTCAAATTTTATTTGTTCTTTATTTAATTAGTACTTTATAGTTCTACAAATTTTGATTTTTTATGTTAACATTAGTTTAAAACATCAATAAAATTTTTCACTTTTGTTTGATTTTGATTTTATTTTCCTTGACTTTTGTATTGAAATTTATATATATATATGAGCCAAAAAATAGCAATTTTAAAAAAAAATTGAGAAATATGTGATGTAATTTAGATGTACAACAATACATTTGTATAAATTATGGGCGAAAAAAAAACTATTTAACTCATAAAGTTAAGCTATTAAGTTTTATAAATATAATTAGATTTTATTTTTCTTACTCTTATGTTATATTGCTATTAATTTTGATGTTTTATATTGTCATCGAGTATTTTAATTAAGCTTTACTAAGAATAAATCATTCACCTTAATAATAATTAAAAATCAATAAGTTTAAAGTATAATAATATCATATATATTAAAATATAGAAAATAATTCATATATCATTGTTGAATAGTAATTTATTATAATTTATTAAGTTTGATATAAATTAATCTATTTAAATTAATTTTAAAAAATAAGTATTAAACAAAACTTAAAGAGTTCTAACTATATATATAAATATATAAAATTTCTTAAATGCCCATGGTGGGCTGATGGTATGCGACTGTCATGGATTATTAAACAAGAATAAAACAAATTATGTAAATCTTCCCCCCACCCACAGCTTTTCCAATCAAATCGTAGACTAACTTATAAATATATTTTATTTTCTGTTCAAAAAAGAATGAATTGAATTTAGAGGATGAAGGGCCGCATCAACTATTTGAAAACAATCATTTCTACATCAGTTGAACAACCAAATATGGACATTTTGAACCAAGAAAAGTAGGAGTTGGAAAAAAGCTAAAAGATTAGTCGGTCAAAGTTCTTTGATCCAGTAGGCTCCATCTAGTAGAAATGTGATGATCGAAATGATGGGTTGTTTTATGACTTGTGACAACCTACACTAAATACAAAATTTGGGTCGTAGTAAAAAGACATGGTGGTCAATACCCAGGAAGCACATTAGGTCACATTTTTGTTGTGGGTAAGTAGAATAGTCAATTCAATTATTGATAATGAAATTTTAGATTCATTGTGAAATTATAATGCTGATATTGAGTTTTTTTTGTTTATTTAATTAATTTTGCTTTATGAATTTGATTTTGCTTGAAATCGAACTTGAAAAAAAAAATAAATTGAATGTGCAAAATTGAAAAATTCATTTGAAAAGAATTTAGTTTCAATAAACATGCAACTTAGTCATATGATGCCTTTCACTCAATGAAATAATTTTTTTTTTTTAAAAAAAAAGGTGAAGAATATGTATGCAAAATGCCAAGGGATACACCTCAGATCCTATGGTATGAGTGGATGATGAATGGTAATGTTTCTCTTTAGAAGGACAATGACTCAAATTATTGGTTGAATCTCCAAAGTGAACATGCATATTTGCACTTAATGCCTTTTATTTGATTTCTCGTTTTCTTCCTTTTCTTTACCCTTTCATATTATAATGCACGTATGCTTTTTGCAGGATGTATAGTTGAAGTTACATATCATGGAGGGCAATGGATATTGATTTGCATGGTTACAATTTAACATGTTATTTAAAATATATATTTAAGAATAGTATAAAATAAAATATTTATAAATATGAGACTAAATAAATAATATTTATTTTAAGGTACACAATATATGAACTTATGACAGGTTACGAGAGAATTTGCATAATCAACAAATATAACATTGCGATCAAATGTGTGATCAGTTTTTTGCAAGATGAAAAAAACCAACAAACAGCCACAGGAATTAAAAAAAAAAAGGAGTTGGGTTGTGGTACACCAACTATATTCCAAATATAACATTACAATATTCACTGCCATCTTACCCTTCAAATGATTCTTCTATTAAAACAAGAACAACATAGTTTGGCCGATTACTATATTATATGATGATCCTAAAATTAGTTTTCCATTATTAATTAATCTAGCTGATATGGATCATTTTAACAATTCTCCCTTTATGTAGCTTCTAATTTGTGATTTGTTTTTTAAAAAATTAGAGATTTATTTGTATTCTAATTGCTTTTTTTTAAAAAAAAAAAATATTGAAAAAGATATTACATTAATAAGATTTGAATTCTTACATTATATTAAGACACCAATTTAATTGTTATCTTTAAATTAGAGAGTTGATAAGAAAAGCAACCTTTTTTTAAGTTAGAGTTAGGCATAAAGCTAAAATCTAATTAAGAAAAAAGAAAAGAAAAAATAGACATGAGGCCAAAATCCTATTTTTTAACCCAAAAAGAAGAAAAAGAAAGAGAAAAAGAGAAAAATTATTGTTCTTTTATGAGGATAAGGATGAAGGTTGATCAATGTATGCTCTCACCTAACACATGGTGTGGACCTTACATTTAAGTGAAACCTATTTTACATATATTGCATTTAGCCATTAGGCCATAATTATGAACGTTCATGGCACAAAGTCGTCTTGCTTACCATTGGATGAAACACCTAATATCAATTTAGCCAAATTAAATACTTAATTAAGAAAGTTGTCAATGTCATTATGGGAAGCAGAGAGAAACAGAAGGAACAATTACCTTCTTGTAATAAAGAGTTGGCGGTTCTATTATATTGTATAGCCCCACCATCAGGAGAAGGGAGTCCAATATTTCAGCTTCCTGTCAAACTCTTGAGTTGATAGTCTTTTGTTTTCTTCTTATGTAGTGGCACCCAGTCACTTTATTTTTGAATTTTTAAAAATAAATTAACTATAAATTTGACATTATGCATTTTAATTAAATAAATTTTTAATTTTTATATTTATGTTCTTATCAACATTGTTGTTGATCTCATATATTGTATAGAAAAATAAAGTGAAGACAAAATTAACAAGGAAAGATATATTTAAATATTATTTAAAATTAAATTATGATAAAAAAAATTTAAATTAAAAATAAACAGCAATGTAAGGACCTACTTCCTAATATTAGCAAAACCTTGTAATAATAGAAATACATATCTGTCTAGCATTTGTTACAAATAAACACAATTATTTGTTGAAAACAAAATAAATTTTTTTATATATATAGATACATATTGCATTGCCACAGATTGAAAAACTTAATATTATAGTATAGACTCTATAAAATAAATCCTTAATATAAAATCATAATTATGGCATCCAAATATTCCTGACATTCCAACTAAAATTATAATTACTCTACACAGATTAGGTTACCAATTATTTGCATAAAAATATATAATAGTAACACCGTTCAATTTTGCCTATATAGTCACGGCTTAATCATTCATGTTAAAGTATATAATTATGGTGTTTCGAAATTATGATTTTTTTATTTTAATTATGAAGTACTTTCTCTATTTTTAAATAATTATTTTTTAAAGTTGTGCACTTACATTAAAAAATAATTAATTAAAGATAATTTTAATCAATATGAATTAATACATCTTTAATTGTTTTCAACTAAAACTTTATCACTAACACTAACAAGATGCAATTAATTACAAGAGAAATAGGAGTTAACGATGAGAATAAATTTGAAAAAAAATATTAATATTACATTAACATTTTAAAATGATTATTATATTGAAATAAAATTTCTTTTCTAAAAAATAGTTTTTCAGGCTAAAGTTTAATCAGATGTATAGTTAGGCTAAAGTTTAACAAGAGAGTTTAATCAGATGTATAACAAGAGAGCTTAATCAGATGTATAGTTAGGCTAAAGTTTAGGCTAGAAAGAGTGGTCTTTCCCTCTTTATTCATTTATTATTTGTTTTCATCTTTAATTCTTTTTTAATGAAAATTGTGAGAAGCCAATGTGGCCACATATTGGAGTTTTTGAAAGCAGATTTGTGAACATCAGAAACTTTGATAAGTGATAAATATTTATTTAAAATTGATTTTAAAATTAAAATTATATATATTAATTATTTATTTTAAATTTAAAATATCAACTAAAAATTAATTTAATATTATTAGTAATTGTATGTTATTGGTTCCGTCTTAAAATTATAACACTATTTTTATCATTAATTTCTTTAGTAATTCTGTATTTTCATTAAAAATAAATCCATTTAATTCTTGTAAATCACTCAAAAGAAAAAGGGTAAATTAAAAATTTAGTTTTTGAATTTTTGAATTTTTCATATTCTAGTATCTAAACATTTTTTTATTCAATCAAGTGTCTGAATTGATAAAATCATGTAAAATTCATAATTTTATTACATCCACTTGATTTGATACTATATTTTATATATTATTTTAACTAATTATGTATCTAAAATTTAGATGCAAAATTTATTTATTTTTTATTTTACCTTTTGTATATATTTAAATAAATTTTGTATATATTTTTTAATAAATTCTACAGTGATAAAAATAAAATTTGTTCACATATATAAAAAGTTAAAAAAATAAAGAAATTTTATATTTATAGTCAATAATTAGTTGAAATAATATATAAAATATAATATCAAATTAGTTAAATTTTCACATAATAGTCACTGATATTTAAATTGAAAAAAATACTACATCAAAAATTTTTGAAAAAAAAATTAAATTAAAAAATTCAGGGAATAAATTTATAATTTATCAGACAAAAATAGAAGTAAGGGGTGAGTAAAATGGTGCGCTGCCGACAAAAACTAATTAGCTGTAGATGTTTCGGCACGTACATGGTTTCCATCAATGCCGTGATTAACGTGCGAATAAAATCGGAAGCAGCCCTTTCTGTGTCTCGGCTTTAAGTTGTCCTAATGAAATACGTAGTGTTTAATTTTTCACGCGTTAGTTTCTTTTCTTTATATATATATATATATTAGATCATATATTAATAAATTATAGTATCATATAAAAAAATTATAATTACTATAATTTTAAATATTTTAATAATAAATTTTATTAATATATAATTGTTTATTATTCTAAATAATTTTTTTTTTTAATAAATTATTATAAATAAGCAATAAATTATATATGATTTAATATTTTATATAATAATATTATAATATATAATGACTGTAGAATTTGCTCATAAAATTTATTTGATTCAGTCTCTTAATAATCTCTTTTGTTTCTTCATGTGGGCGTGGTTAGTGTACTTTCAGTTTGTCTCTATGGCATGGATTCCTCAACGGACACATATTTCTAAACACAAGATTTCGATATTCTCAAAAAAAAAAAAAAAAAAAAAAAGATTTCGATGATTCCTTGTGATCAATTTTCTTTTCTAGCTATCAAAAGTTGGTTGTTTAATCATTCCATCTTTTTACATGTGATTAAGAGTGAACATGAGATTTTGGAGATGTTCGAAAATTAGATTGAATAATTAAATTGAATTAAATGTTTATTTATTTATATAGTAAATACCCAAAGGGGTTGTATAAAATTTTTCAATCAATGCAGCATCCAAAATTTTATATTATTAGAACCAAAATTTGAATCAAATGTACTATGATCGTCCAAACTGAAAATACCAAATTGAATTATAATATATATATATATATATATATAGTATTAATAATATACTCATAATAGCTAATAATTATATTATTTATTTATTATTTTAATAAATTAATAATAAATATATATTAATAATACTTTTTAATTTAATATTTAATATCTAAGTTATTAAATATTTTTAAAATTATTATTTATTTATTTATTTAGTATTTGAATGTTAAAGTAAAAAATATATATTTTATTTTATTTTATTTTTTAAGAATTAAATATAGAAAATTTAATTACAATAAATTGAAATAATAAAAATTTAATCGCTATCAAATCGAATTTAACTATTTTAAAAAAATTAAAAGTTAAATTAAATTATCCGGAATTTATATAAAATTTTTGATAAAGAAATCGAAATACTGAACAGAGAATTCAAAATGATAACAATTTTCTATTTTTAAAATTTTAGCCTGGTTTGGAGAAGTGTAAATATCTGACATGAATTCAACAGCGCAACCAACTTATATGTGATAAAGAAAATGAAAAGTACACCGATCAACAGCTAACATGTGGCAAGTGGAATTCTTCTTTGGACTGCCAAACTAGTTTGATGTTACCATTTCGAAAATGATCCGTCTCCAAAATTTTGCAAAAATTTTTTAAAAATATTTTAAACATATTTCATGATATAGTAAAATTAAAAATCTATTTTTAAATAGAAAATGCATTTTTCAAATAAAAAAGAATAAAGGAAAAATATTTGTAACTAATTAAGATTAAAAATTTATTAAATTCTTAAACAAGAAAATAATATTAAAATAAAAATTTAAAATTCATTAAATTCCTAAATAAAAAATAATATCAAAATAAAATTTAAAATTTGTCAAATTTCTAAACTATTTAGGATTAATTACTATTAAGAAATTGTAGACATTTTTTTTGTTCTAGAAAATTTAATTTGTTGTTTTTAATATTTATTGATAATAAATTATGTTTGAAATAAATAATATTATTAAATATTTGTATACAATATTAGTATTTATAAAATTTCCTATATTTTTAATATTTATATATTTACCCTTATATTTTTAATATTTTTGCATTTTCCTATGTTTTCATTTCCTATATTTTTGATAAATATCGTTTTGTCGTTTTTTGTTTCGTTTCCATGCAACATAACTACCAAATAAACCAATTTGTATGTCCCGAGTCTATAGGTCTATGTTGCATCAATAACTTGACTTCAAAAAGAATGTACTTCCGTACAGTTAATAATCAATGTACATGTAATTCAATATTAATATACACATATACGTACATACAGTTAATAATCAATGTACATATAATTCAATATCAATGTACACACAAAGATCAATGTACATTTATTTCAATGTATATGTATTTTAATATATATGCAGTTCAAGACTGATAAGATATAACAATGTATATTTTAATTGTGGTGATTTTCTCCTATTTTATGCTTAATTTCTAATTTTAATTGAATTTTATATTTAAGAAATTTAAATTTGGTATTTCATATGTATTGTAGTTAAAAATGAGAGATTAAGCATCAATTTGCAAAATTTTTCAATTTTTGGGCAAAAAAGAGATGAAGTGCAGTTTGCGGCAGAATACTTATAGTGATAAAGCATAGATGCAACTTGTCAATCTGAGGCTGATGAATTTAGAAGAGAAATGAGCTAATTTTCGGCCTGATTTTATAAAAAATCCTATCTTATTTTTGAGATTTTATTAAGGAACTTTACCTTAAACTGAGATCTTCCTTTGATATTTAAAAAGCCAATTTCTCTAAAGATTTTTTTTTGAGATCTTTGAGAGATTTTTGAGAGAGATATTCCTATGTTATAAATACGAGTCTTTTCTCTTAAAGAAAAGGGGAAGAGAAAACATGAATTAAGAAAAAAAAATAGTACAATCAACTTCAATTTAAAACATTTTTCTTTTCCATTGTGAACTCATGATTTTATCTTTTTTTTCTTTTCCTTCTTTTTCTTTCTAGTTTTCCTTTCTTATTCATAAGCTAATTTTCTTGTAGTTAAGACTATGAGAAACCTTATCACAGTAATTAATTGATTTTTATTTTATTTAATCAATATATTTTTTCATATTGTCAATGAATTATTATATGTAATGTTATTAAGGGATTGACTACCTCTTGATTGATTTTATTTTATGTGAATGAATTGAGAAAGGATTTTGCGTAATTGATCAAATAATTCATGGTGTGAATTGAATAGTATATTGAAATATATATATATATATATATATATATATATATATATATATATATTATTCATTTGATTTTACAGATTTTATAGAGAACTCTAATTAGGAATTTAAAAGTTACTTGATAAGAGTATGATTAATATATATCGGATGAGAATATTAGGTAATTTTAGGAAAATCTCAATTTATGAAAATAATAAATTATCTTGATTGAATTTAATAAATTGAAATTTATTGAAGTGGTTAGGTAAACTAATAGTCTTAGTGATATGATCCTAGTTAACACTCATAATGAGAATTCACTCAAGAAGAAAGGATTAAGGTCAAGAGCATGCATAAAGAGAGATAATGATGAAGATCAAAGTGCTAACAAGTATTTTTCAAGATCCATTGCAAGGAATTGAACATTTAATGACTAAGGCAAAGACTAAAAGAATGAAATAAATTTTGCAATGATTGATCATGGAGTTGCAAGAATCTTCTTCAAGTCAAAATCAAGCCCTTTATGTCTTAATTGCATGAAAGGAAACTCAAGAAAAAAGCTACAAATTAAAAGAAACTTGTTTACAGGCAAAAATATAGTGCATGACCATACGCTTAGCCATGCTCACAGCAAACACAATCATGTGCATAATCATGCTTCGAGGTGACAACATCAAATAGAAAGTGATCGCATGGTCGTGCATCTCAAGCTGCAATTCAAGATTCTTTTTTTGTTAGCTATTTTTGAGTTTCCTTATTTCTTTTTTAGTAAGTGTTTTGTCTATAATATATTTCTTACTTAGATATGAATGTGTTTAGGAATATAAAACTCTTTCTATGAAGGAAAACTCTTTTTGTAAGGTTTTATATAAGCCATAGTCTTATATTACGAAATTAACTTAATCTTTAATCAATTTTATTGAGTTTTGACAAGTTTATGTTTTGTTTTCTTGTGTTTTTGGTAGAATACAAAATTAGACTTATCAAAGAAGTAATCAACTTTTGTGGCGTTTTCAATATTAAGGTTTTAACGACTTATAGGGTTCTAATTTTTTGATGGATAATTTGATTTTTAAACTTTTTTGAAAAAAATAACAATTCATGTAAAGAATTCTTAGGGCGGGTCTCCTAACGGATATTTTATTAGTGTGGTAACTCATGTTGCATCAAAATTTCAATTAGATCATATTTCTGCATTCGAAAATTTTTATATTGTTCTCACGTTTTTTATATTTTATAAAATATTGTTTCTCTATAAAATGTTTTCCATTTCTCATTTTTCTCATGTTTTCATTTCGATAAAATACAGGTGGAAACTAACTGCGTAATGCATCACCTCTTATTGATAAAAGTTATTTATTTAATAATATATATATATAGTTTATAAAAAGCCTAAATTATATAAAATAACAATTAATAGCATATGTAATTCTAATCAATTATAGTTTTCATTAATTTTTATTTGAATATTTTTTAAATGCTACAATAATAATTAAAAATTAAATTTATTTGACTATATCATTATTTTGTTAAAATTTTATTATTTAATTATTAATTATGAATTATAATATTTTAATTATTTATTTAAATTATTATGTATAAATTTTATTAAAAAATATATATAAAATATTTTAATTGCTAAAAATATATTGATATATATATATATATATATATATATATTGATTAACATTAAAAATAAATAATTGTATTAATATTTTATAAATACAAATTAATAATTATTACATTCTAAATTTTGAAATTGCATTTTATGAACATTTGTGAAAAATTTTATTATATTATTCTTTTATTTAATTAAATATATAAAATATTTAATAATATATTTTTACTAATCATTTTACAAATTAATAACAATTACTACTATAACTTATCAAATACTAAATACTATCTCTTTCCTATCAACTCAAAGTTATAAGTTAGATCCAACAGTTATCCCATACTGCTTAAACATTTCCCTATCGCAGAAGAAAAGATGTTGCTGATCATTGCCGTCCATCCATGACATTGTCCGTTTTCTAAGCATACAGAGAGAAAGGTACATGTCTGTAAGGACCCACCCAGAGAGAGACAAGTGGCTATTTCTTCCTCTTTTATTCCATTTTTTGAAACTTTGAGTTCGCATTAGATTGATCTTTGGTAATTTAAGCATTGAACTGTTCTTGCCGCTTCTCCAACACACACCATTTCTTTTTGTGGAGAGCTGAGTTGAAAGTTGATTTAATGAGCCACTAAGTGATTAATAGAGTTGCATTTCATGATTGTAAACTATCCTTTTAGAAAAGAGGGCAAAAGAGCAACTGCATGATTCATATTTGTTTTTTTTTTTTTTAAGATATAGTGAAGAAGAAGGAAAAAAAAGAGATAATTAAAAAAATTTAATATTCAAACAAATGAGGTGACTTCTACGATGACAGAATTTATAATGTCGTCAAATAATGTAGTTTAATATAACGTGAATAATAATTTTCATTTAATTCAATGATATTTAATTTAATTTTACTCTAATAATGAATAATAATTTTTATCTAATTTAATAATAAATTATTAATTACGATATTATAATATAATAATGTAAAAGATATTGTAATCTCCATCAATAAACGAAGGTGGCACATTCGCACATCTCACTTAGTTGTTGAACTTTCGATGGTTTTGAGCCACAACTTTCAAAATTTTGCATTACTATGTCATTCATCGGCTCCTTCACATGTTTGATTGTGATTGGAAAATCAAATCTAATTAAAGGCACATTTTCAGACACACACATATATTAACAGTGAATTACATCTCACTTAGTTGTTGAACTTTCGATGGTTTTGAGTCAAAGCTTTCAGAATTCTGCATGACATTGCCATTCATCAACTCCCTCACATGTTTGATTGTGATCCCAAAATCAAATATAATCAAAAGTAGATTTTCACAAACACATATATAACCAAAACCGAAACAAAAGGTAGATGTACAAGCAATGGCAAAGTAGATTGAAATGATATAATGAGATGAAATGTCATGATAAACTTTAAGGTGATTATTATATGACTATAATTTCTCATTTTGTTGATAAACATCTAAAGTTAGAAAAAGAGTTTTTGCTTTTTTATATTTTATTTTTGTATAATGATGGAGTCTTTTGAATAATTTTATTATAATATATAATTAAAGTGTTTGTTAATTCGTGTTAGAATTTTAATTTCATTAATATCCTTAATATTTTAAAAAATTGCTTTCCAATGCATTTTATCCCCAGTGATAATTAAATACATTTTTTTAATAAAAAAGTTTAAAAGATAGAAAAATTCGCGGTTTTTGGTCAAATGAAATTAACAACTAATGCTAAAAAAAAATAGTAAAGAAAGATAATGAATAGTATATAATAAGGGGAGCATTATTTTTAATAAAAATAAAATAAATAAATATATTTTAAAAATCAAGAGTGTCTTTCTTAGACGCAATGATACACCGCAACTAATTAGAAAAAAAATAATAAACTACAAAAAGGAATCCATTATAAATAAATAACCTTAAAAAAGTCAACAATAGTCTTGATTATAAGAGGGATTGGTAGCTCAAATTAAATTAAACACACAGTTGATTTCGGGATTAAAAAAGAATAACTAGTACAGCAATTCTCTACCCCACCGGATCTTGTTCGGATACTAATTTTGTCAGCAGGTGAAGACACGCGCGAGATGGGACGTCTTTTAGGAGGTGGGTTCTTTTCTGTCCAGATGCATGAATTAATATCCACGTGTTT